>JACGAQ010000269.1:0-201792 GCA_014119065.1 Orius insidiosus | reverse complement strand
AACTCACAATTTCAGTCAAAAACTGCTCACAAACCTCGGAAGACTCACTCAACCGTACAGTCCTCTGTCAGCGAAAAAATTACCCTCTTTTGACAAAAGATATTGCTGTTAAAATGAGAAAGTTAAATAAATAGAAGGCATAAGTTAGGTTTCTGCAGGTTTTTTCCGGCGGCAATGCCTGAAAGCATCCTGCGCACATAGGTGCTGCCTCGCTCTACGGATTCAGGAGACTGGTGGAGTTCTTATGAGCTAATTAGTCTCCAGAAGACTCTTTAAGTCTGCCAATGAGAGGAAAGGTTTGCCCAGAAGGTAGCACCTCCAATTTTGAAGATTGGACGAGCTGGAAGTGCTCAATGCAGCCATTGACCTAAACTACGCATCACGAATATCTGATGATACCGTATGACCCCCATTTTCCCAAACAGCAGTCTCTGCAAATTACCCAATCGCCTTAGACAATGACCTCACCATTTGTTGTTTCTGCTTTAGCCAAATGACACACTAAACAGCCCATTTCCCAAGCAGAAGTCTGCACACTGCCTGCAAATACCCAGTCTTACGAACGGATGAACCTCACCATTTCTTGCTTTAGCCAAAATGAGCCAACTACTAACAGCTCCATTTTCCCAACAGCAGTCAGCACACTGCCTGCAAATTGCCCAATCGCCTTAGACCCAATGAACCTCACCATTTGTTGCTTTTCTTGCTTTGGCCAAAATGAGCACAACTACTAACAGCTCCAATTTCCCAAGCAGAAGTCTGCACACTGCCTGCAAAATACCCAGTCTTACGAACGGATGAACCTCACCATTTCTTGCATTAGCCAAAATGAGCCAACTACTAACAGCTCCATTTTCCCAAACAGCAGTCAGCACACTGCCTGCAAATTGCCCAATCGCCTTAGACCCAATGAACCTCACCTTTGTTGCTTTTCTTGCTTTGGACAAAATGAGCACAACTACTAACAGCTCCATTTCCCAAGCAGAAGTCTGCACACTGCCTGCAAATACCCAGTCTTACGAACGGATGAACCTCACCATTTCTTGCATTAGCCAAAATGAGCCAACTACTAACAGCTCCATTTTCCCAAACAGCAGTCAGCACACTGCCTGCAAATTGCCCAATCGCCTTAGACCCAATGAACCTCACCATTTGTTGCTTTTCTTGCTTTGGACAAATGAGCACAACTACTAACAGCTCCATTTTCCCAAGCAGAAGTCTGCACACCAAATTACCCAGTCTTACGAACGGATGAACCTCACCACTTCTTGCTTAAGCCAAAATGAGCACAACTGACAACCCCATTTTCCCAACAGCAGTCTGCAAACTGCCTGCAAATTGCCCAATCGCCTTAGGAACGAAAGAACCTTCCATTGCTTTTCTTATCCCGCTTTTTCCAAAATGAGCACAAGAGATAATTTGGAGTTGATGTACAGCCACAACTTACATTAAATCATGTTTTTCTCATTTTATAACAACAGATACTTCTGGTAATCAGCTCACACTAAAACTTTGTACTTCAACGGATTAGTTTTGACTAAAAATAAGATCGTGAATGGAAACTGTGGGTCAAGTAGCCAATGAGATAAAGCGTTCTGAATATGCTTATCTCGCACTCCAAAGGATCCTTCATATTAATGAAAACGCTTTAAAAAATATAAAAGACCGCTTAAAGGACAGTGGTAACATTGCGTTTTTCAAACTATGGAATGAAAAATAGAAACAATCTAAATGAATGTCCTTTTTTGAGTTTGGTTTTTGAGATGGATGGTTTATCTTCAGGTAAAAGAAAAGTTGACAGATTCGATAAACTGTTGATTATCACACAGATCTCCATTATAAAGAATACCTAAATGGAAGTTTCCGTCCAGCTTTTCCACCTTTCCGCAGTATAATTTGTTTACAAAAAGAGCTACTAAACAAGCTAGTTTTTAAAGTTTTCTTCACAGAGAAAAGAATAGAAAAAATAAAGTAGGACGAAATTTCACGAGTTAAGTTTTGTTTGTTGTCACTTGTCACGAATAAGTTAAGTGGATAAAATGGTTAATTGGAGGAGGATGTCTCGAAAAGAAGTTTAAATGGCAATATCTAGCAGACATATTTTTTTAAAACTTAAATAAGAAAAATCATCATTATTAAACTTTTTATCGAGGATGTTATTATAAAGATTAGAAAAAAAAAGATCGCAAAAATTTTTATCATTCAAAACAACTTTATGGGCAATCTTAAATGATAATCTAATGGAAATAATAAATTTATTGCGCTTATACGAAGAAATTAAAGAAGTAGAATTGATTTAAAATATGTTATGTAAAAAATTCATTTGGAACAAAAATTTGAGAAGGAAAATTGAAGGCACATCAGAAGATTTTCCAAGAAGGAAGAAGCGTCAGAGCGTCTACAACTCCCCGCATAAAAAACGTAATAAAAACGAGAAAAACACTCAAAAACGAGAAAGTTAGTAAGTCTATTAAAAATTTAGAAGTCAATTTCTCATTTTTATTCCCAATCCTCGATAGCCTCCTCAGGCAAAATGAAACCATTTTCAAATCCTTAAGTTTTTCATATTCTCAAGAGATGGAGTAAAAATAACGAAGAAAAGAGAAATTCTGATATCAGGCTATGAAAAGGGAAGTTCTGAAGAAGCGGGATAATCGTGGGGCTAAGTAAGCACATGATTTAAATAAAATATAGAAAAGGAGAAGATTTTGTTAGTTCTTTAAGACATTGGAGGGAAAAGGCGTGATTAAAAAAAAATAAGTTGACATATATATTCCTTCCCGTGGAAGGCATTGGTCTTATAGGGTAATGACCTACGAGCCCAATATCTCCCTCAATAACACGCATCACATTCTTCACCCATAACCATAAACGAATATTAAAATAAACAAATAAAACTCTAATTTATTGTTTATTTTATATAATAATAAAATGATATTGTTAAATTAGGTCAAATACCTCAAAAAATGGACTGCAGGCGGACAAGACGACTTTGTGCGCTTTTAAATATTGACCGTCGGCGGCCAAAGTGCAGTCGACGAGGGTCCCACTTTCGAGTAAATTGTCGAAAACCGAAATTAACGTCGACTGATGATTGTTCCATCGAAGGCAAAACTGTTGATTCCCCGCCATTAATGTCAAAAAAAATAATAATTCGATATAATTAATTAAAATTTAAAATGTCCGGTCGTTGAAATAGAGAAAACAATAGTAAATTAAAAAAATAAAGGAAAAAAAAAAGAAAAAAAAAAAGAAAACAGAAAAAAAAAATAAACGAGTCGAATCAAGCGAAAACACTGTTTTGATACATTCACACGACTGAGGTCCGAAAACTACGCTCGCAGCCATCTGGATTTCACACGCGTTCATCCACGGCCTTTATGATCGCAACTCCGGACTTTTATTAATTAAAATATCAAATATCTTTTAAATTGTTTCTAAAAGTATAATAAATAACAAAAATTAAATATTTTTTAGTTTTTTATTTTAATTTTAAATATAAATTATTGAAAAATTTAATGAAATAAAATAATATTAATTATAACAGTGAAAAGCCTTCATTTGATGCGTTTAGTTTTCTATTTTTGTATTTAATTTTAGAAAGTATTTATTATTTATTGTTTATACGTTTTGTGTGGTGAATTGAACGGTTTTTAAACTGGTTTGTATATGAGAATGAGGAGAAATCGGTTATTTTGATTTTGATTTTTATTTGTGAAGTCGCCATTAATTGAAAAAGTCATAAAAATTAATGATGCTGTGTTGCAGGGATTTACAGAGTAATGACGGCCGGTTTGAATTTGACTTTGTGATTTTGGACGGTTTTTTAGAGATGGAGGATCGGTTTTTGCGGGGGAGTTATTAATAGATGTTATGACGCTTGGATTATTATGAGGATTAATTAAATAAATGGACCAAAATGGCGTTTATAGTTTTATGGTGATAGTTATTAGTTTTTTTATTTTTCAGTGATAAGTTTTTTTCATACTCTCTGTTTTGGCATTTATGTTTATACCTGTCAGGCTTGAAAGGTTCTTTTTTTTTTTGCTTGTTTGCTGATATTGGCAGAATTGAGAATTCTGGTGCTCATTTTTGGTAAAAACACCAAATATTTGGTTCTGGCGGAGAAGGGTGTTTTTTCATCACTTTTTTTCAAATATCTTTAACACAACAGATTTACAACATAATGTTAAGTGAATAAATTATCTATCATATAATAAACCTCTTAGTTTTTGAGATTTTTGATGAAATATTATAGAAGCCGATTTTTACCCATACCGGTATTTTACGAATCTTGAGACCAGAAAATATTTTGTACTGAATCAGTCCAGACAGTCTTGCCAATTTCACAGTGCACAATTTTTGAGAAAAATCCTTTTCTGTCTAAGAAGCATTAGGTCTCCAGAATCCAGGCTCGCATATCCAGATTTTTTTGTCCAATTCCTTTTAAGAAAAGTTTGTTTATTTAGATGGCAGTGACGTTTTTAATTTACCATATAAGGTGTTTATGTAAATAAAAATTGATTTACGTTGGTGTTTTTATGAACCCTTGTGTTTTTTCGTTCATTTCCTTTTATTTCCTAATCCTGGCATGCGTAGATGTAGATATTTTGGTTCTGGTTTTTAAATGTGTTTTTTATGAATTTAGTTGTAGATTGGAATCAGACGGCTATAAGGAGAGGTCACCGAGTTCCTTATAAACGCCAGCAGACGACCGAACTTGAAAAAGAATTCGCGGTGAACCAATATCCGGAGCGGAACCGACGGCTCGCCATAGCGAAAGCTCTTCGCCTTACGGAACGCCAGGTTAAAATCTGGTTTCAGAACAGACGGATGAAATGGAAAAAGGACAGAATGAGGCAGGGGCTGTCAGTTCCGACTTCCAATATGCCCTCGACCACTCCGCCTCAGCCGACGACCTCATATTCGCTTTTCAACTCCATCGTCAACCTTTCGACGAAAGAACAACAACCCTCTGCGCCTCTCGATCTGGCGCAGAGGTAAGAAAATCTTTTTTTAATTGCTTTTCTAAATCGGCATCAGCCTTATATTACCTCCAGTATATTACTCGGTGCATAAAAAACAAAAAAAAAGTTTTATGTAAATATTATTATATTTAAGCTATTTATACGTAGAACATGAAGTATCGTTTCAAAGTTTAATTTTTAATTGGCATTTCACAAGTACAAATTGTGTTACCTGATTTTAATTTATTAATAGTCCAGTCAACAGGTATTTTACGCTATTTTCTTCTTCTCTCCTTAATTATGTATTAAGAATCTGGTATGTTTTCTGGGTTTTTTGGGCCAAAAAACCTTTTCTTATCAGTTTTTCTGGTGTTTTCTTGTTCTTTTTGCCGGGAAATCCCACTTTTAGTATTCTTGGTGTATTTCCTAGGTTTTTGGGCCAAGAAACCCTGTATTCACACAATTTTTTTTGCATATAAAGTCTTATGAATCTCTAGAATCTATAATAACTCCTCAATGCTTTGCTTTTGTTTTAATATTAATTTCCTTTGTGTAGCATATGAGTTTTTTCAAAAAGAAATCTCAATTTTATCGGAAAACCTATTGACTTGACTAAAGCCATATTGTATATATTTTGTATTGTTCACCTTTTCTTTTGTATACGATTTGGGCGGAATTTCGCCGTTCCTTTTTAAAAGGTTTTTGTTTATGAATCTCATAGGATTTTCACATGGAGGGGCCACTTTTAATGCTTCGTTCCAACCACAGTTTGAAACTCCTGGAGCACGTGCAGAATTTGACGACGTCAGATTTGATGTCGTCCTTCTGCGCATGCTCCAAGAGTTTCAAACTGGGTTGGAACAAAGCTATTATTTCTGAGATCTGCAGAAACATCACGTTAGCCTACTAGAATATTTTAAAAAAACCAGAATTTTTACAAATAAGTCTTTTTAAGTCAATAACCTTCATGTGGTCCTAAATTGGTGCTTTATTTTTATAGAAAAGTTTTTAGTTTTAAATAGCAACGAATATAACTGGTGATTTATGCGTTTTTACAAGCTTTAATTTCTAAATTTTATTATTTAAGTAGTTTGTATTCGACTGATTTTGTGATTAAAATTAAGCATTTATGAACTTTGAAACGATTTCTTCTAAAAAAATACTTCCAGTGCATTTCAGTAAAAAAAAGCCTAAAGTACAATAAAACTAGCTACCGCGGTTTTACCGCCTTTGTGATAGTTTCTGAATCAGGTCAAAAATATACTCAAAGAATCTCTTTTTTTGTGAGGTAATGAAATCTCGAGTATCCAAACCTTCCAGTATTTTTTCGTTTTATTGTACTTAAGCCAAAATTGATGGATACCGATCTCACTTTTAGCTTATAATGGAATATTTGTGCCAAATTACATCACCCACCAGCAATAATACTCATTTATGTATATAAAATAGTGCCTTGGAAGCTTATTTTTCGTTAAATTTTTTCTTCTCCGTAGTGATATTTTGACCTGATTGTGTGCGAGTGTTGCCGTACCTGCTACAGTTAACGCTTGTAAATTTATCGCTTATTGTTGCGTAGAACTAACAGTAGAATTTTATTTCTAACGCCTTGTATAAACAATATTTTTATAGTATCTAACACATAATAACAGGTTTGATAAAAAAGAGTATTACGATAAAAAAATGTAAATACTTTAGTAGTCAATTAAAAAGCTTTATATTTATATTTTGGGAGAATCAGAGTTAAGGAGTCTCATTATCCTTTTCAGGATAAAACGTGACGACTCCCTTAACAAAAGTCTCTCCCCTAGCCCTCTAGAATTTTCTTTTTTTTTTTTTAGAATTTTGTTTATTTTTGAAAACCGTAGAGATTGGCTTTGAGCCGTTTCATAGTATTGTTAGTTTCTTAATTTTCTTTTGTTAAGATACATATTTATTTGTAAAACGTCTTGAAGAGACTAATTTATTACCATTTTATTGTATCAGATTTTAAGTTGTTGTATTAGTGCGGAAAAAAAATTCAATAAGTTGTATTTGAAGAGAAAGTTTTTTTTTTGTAATCCTCGACTTTTTGTTTCAGAAATTGCTTGTCCACACTAAAAATAATTCAGAAAAACAAGTTTTTCCTTTTGAATCCTTCCATTTTATTCATACGACAAATCGGTAATTAAAAAACTAAGAAACCCTGATTTTTTACCGTAAAAGGTCAAAACCTATGCAGCTAATGTTTTTGAAGAAAATAAGGCGTATTCATATCAATAATACAAATATGAATACGCTAAACTCTGAATTAAAGGAGGGTAGCTGTTGGAATAATTTAGAAAGCAATAAAAAGTACTGTTAAGAAGAGCTTCCAACGAAAACTTCTTAAAGAGATGTAGCAATATAGGAGGGGGAAGTATAAGGGGGGGGGGGAGTAAAATTTAAGTTTTTTTTTTTTTTTTCAAAAATTTTCCAAGTTTTTTTTTTTTTTTTTTTTTTTTCAAAAATTTTCGAAGGTTTTTATTTTGAAAAATTTTCCGGGTTTTCTTTTTTAAATTTGCGTTTTTTTTCTTAAAAATTTTTAAGCTCTTTTTTTTTTCAAAATTCAAGTGTCAAGCTAGAAATAATGGGCTCTCTGGCCTGCAGATGTTCCTCTCGTAATGGGTAGAAGTATGAAATTTCTCCCTACTAAAAAAAAATAATTAAAAAGTGTCAATAATTTTACACCAAAAATTCGTAAAAAATATAAGGAGTATTTGGTGAAAATCGAACCAACGGTTTGGCCACAGCGAATTTTTTAAAATTTCAAACAGACATATCTCCGCCATTTTTTCGAAATTCAAAAATCGTTCGCTTGTTCACCGGCTAAAGAAAATTTGGTGAAAATCGGATGAAAACTGTGGCCGTAAAGTGTTCCGGAAAAAATGCTACGGACGGCCGGCCGGCACCACAGACGAAGTTGAGATCGGTAAAGATCAATATTCAAATTGATCCTATGGGGTCTGGAAGACCCTTCCCCATAAACCCGACGACAAGGGTATCACAATAACTTCTTTAAGGAAACCTTCAAGAGGTGCTACTTCTTTACTTAATATATTTTACGTAATTTAAAAAAAATGTTTTTACATAATTAGGTACCTGGGGTAAAGTATCACATTTCAGCATTTATGACAAAAGAGTTATGAGCTAAGAAAACCCCACTTTTTAAAAAAAAAAAAAAACATAATCAGTCTTATAAAATTATAAAAAATTAACTTCTTATAAGCATTTCTTCAAATGACGTTCAAGATCTTTACTCGTACGAAAGGCTTTTGAACAAATCGGACATTCGTGGTTCAGCCGAAGGCGCTTGTTGAACTTCGGCAGTCGTTCAGCGACTTTTTTCTTTTTTACACACTTTTTACATTCAGATTCAATTTCGTCGCCGCACTTTTCGCAGAATTTCGGGTTTTCTTCAAATTCGTTGATGATAAGCATCGTTTCTGAAAATTGTACTGGGACACATTTCGGACATAAGTCTATCCCGTTTTTATCGCGGCAGACATCGCAGAGTTTTGAGGAGTTGCCTGAAATATTTTACATCAAAATATCGATTTGGTGATTAAAAAATTGTTACCTAGAGGTGTATTGCAAAGAAGTAATTCAGGTTCTTCATAATACTCTTCTAAAAAAAAAGACTAGAATCTTATTAAATTATAAAGAATGCTACCTTCTAAATCAGAAAGCTCCATATCCATTACTGAGGCTCTTTTTTCTAAAAAATGAAAAAATAATTAGCAGAGCAGGAAAAATTGTATTTTTGACAAAAAATCCCCACTTTTACATGATTTTACAGGTTTTCCCTCGGTGTTTTGACCAAGAATGGGCCAGAAGAGAGGCTCGATTTTGAACCGAAATTGGGCCAGAAGAGAGGCTCGATTTTGAACCGAAATTGGGCCAGAAGAGAGGCTCGATAGGCATTTTTATAGGATTTTTGAAGAACACAACAAGGAGGGTAATACAATAAATTCTCTTTGAGGAAGTTAAAATGTGAACATGTTCTTACTTCCTTGCTCCTTCGTTTTTTGTATGATATTTTCTTCAAATTTTGTATCATCTTCAATTTTTTCATTTACCGAACCTCTGAAATCAAAAGCCTCTTGCTCTTCAAGTTTTAGTTCATCTTTGATTTTTCCGTTTTCCTCGGTTTTCGCAGAAACTTTAGAATCGAAGGCCACCTTTTCTTCGCAATCACTGATTTCATCTAAAATCAAGAAATTGTAGATTTAAAAAAATCAAAATTATGATTTTACCATCAAATGCTTGCAAACTATTGCACTCAACGACATTCGTGATTTTAATTTCTTCTAAACTTTCAGTTTTCAAGGGTGAATCTGAAATTTTTTAATTATAAAAAAGAATAAATGATTTTAAAAATCACCATCCATCTCATCGTCAGATAAAATAACGACGTCTTTCTTCTCGGCTGTTTCTTGTGCAGGTGGAACATCTACAATTTTAAATAATAGCTTTGTTCCAACCGCAGTTTGAAACTGCGTAGAAGGACTTAGACGTCAAATCTGACTTCACTCAAATCGTTTTTCTGTCAAATTTGACGTCCTTCTACGCATGCTCCTGGAGTTTCAAACTGTGGTTGGAACAAAGCTATTATTACACCTTTCCCTATAATGGGCTTTTCCATTATACAAAAAATATATTCTTTATAATAAAAGTGCATACCATCATCAGAATCATCAGAAATGACAAAAAAATCATCTTTTTCATTTTTTTCGCAGTCTGAATTATTCGATAACTCCTTTGGCGCCTCATCTGAAGTAAAAAATTAGTATAAATAGTAAAAAATTAAAAAATGGAACCTTCTTCTGAGTCGGAGATGACGTAAACACTATTTTTTTTTGCTCGGATTAAGATTTCTTTGAATTTTACATCCATTTCCAGTTTGTAAATATAATCGTCACATAATGTAAACAGGTCGACAGTCCCAGAATCAAAATTTATTATTTCGTCTAAATTTTTTTCGACGTCATCGCAGACTTTTTCTAAATTCTTGAATGCTTTTAAAGCAATAATTATGTTCTTGACGTGTTCTATGCTTTTTTGTTTGAGGCCGTTGACCGCTAAAAGGCTTTTTGATGATAAAAGCATAAGAAACCGCAAAAAACAAAAGTGGGATTCAATCTCAGTCAAGAGATTTTTGCTATCATTTTTGACTTGAGGAACACTCGCCGATTTTAAATATTTCCCATTTGATTTACGAAAAAGTCCGTCTTAACCTATCAAAACATATTAAAAATTTTTTAAATCAAAAATTTTACTATTACAAAATGGTCTTCGCAGACATGTAGTTTGCTAGTTTGAGTCGGAGTATAGCCGATGGATTGAAACCACTTTTTTCTCAACTCCTGATTGGTGGGAACAACATAAAATTTTTTTGTTTTGGCGTTTCGATTGCTCATGGCTAATATTTGGGCATGTCGGTACTAAACATTTTACACCTTTGCCTAAAAAATTAAGTTAAAAAATACGCTCAATGCTGGTAGTACTTACCATTAATCGGAGTGAAAAAAAATGTAGTAGGAAATATGCGATTCTTTGGATTCTCATTATTTTGACATAAATTTTTAAGATCTTTTAACTAAAAAAAAAAAATTAATATTAAATTTTAATTTTATAAGTTACGGAAAAATGATCTTCGCAGCAGTAAAACGTCTCTTTAGAAGTAGGGCTCTCATTTCTGGCATTTTTGAACCACTTTTCTCTGGCCTCGGAATCCTCGGGGACTACGATGAAGATTTTAAATGGCGTAGAAATGTCGGTGTTGAAACACCCTTTGACAAAACATTTTCTGATTGATTCACTTTTTTTCTTTTTTTCAATATCTGAAGAGGGAAAATTAAATAAATATAATAAATAATAAATAAAACCTGGTCTTTCTGTCGTTCTGTTTTTTTTAATATATTTTAATTTTTTGAAAAAGTTGATCTATACAAAGTCCAACCTGGATTTCTTTGGGCATAAAAAGGTATGTTTTCAATTTGTTTTTGCAAAGCTGAGAGCTTCTTTTTGTTCTTTTCAAGATTTTATCCACATAATGCTTATAGGTTGGGTCCTTTTTCCAGCTGTTCGTACCGTTTGAAAAGAGTAGCTCCCATCTTATCTCTTTCTGAGCGCAAATCGTACAATTTTGAATTCCACTTTTTGACAAAAACTAAAAATCTGTAGTGAAAAGAAGATTTTATTTTTTTTGGTTACTTTGTAGCTTGTGGTCGTTTTCGCTCGTTTTCTTTTCTGGGTTTATATCAGGCAAATCAATTTTCGGTTTGGCGTTTTCAACATTTTCAAGTTCCTCCATCTAAAATTTAATTTAAAATTTAAGGCAATATTATGAATGTTACCGTGAAATGATTTTCGCAGACGAATTTTTCGTCGGTGGTACAACATTGGATTTTTAAGGCAGCGAACCATAGAGCTCTCTTTTGGGAAGGTACCGGGAAAAAGGCTTTAATGGGAAATTTATTTGAGTCGTTTGGACAGTTTGGTACGCAGCATAGTTTTCTGTTGAGTACTTTCTCATTTTGACCGATGACTCTAATTTTTTTCGAATTCACCACAATTTCTTTTAATTTTCTTTCTAATTCAGGAATGACTTCACGTAAACCGAGAGCGTCTGTTATCATTTTGAGATCGGCTTGTATCACTTTATATTTGGCGAGAAGTTGAGCGATTGACCGATCCATACGTTTCTTATCAAGCAAAGTGATTTCGTTCCTCTTTTCAACGAGCTCTTTCGTTTTAAATAAAATTTGAATCAAACTAGTATATTGTTTTTGGACTAAAATCACTTTTTCTTCAAATTCTGAAAAGAATTTTTAGGGTTAGGTAGACTTTTGAGTATTCTTACCATTTTGACTATCCTCCTCACATGATAAAAGTCCTCCTGAAAATAAAAATAATCTTTAGTCCGACATCTCAGAAAACCCCAAAAAAGAAGCCAAGCCCAAAAATAATGAAAAATTCTTATTCATAAATACCAGTAAACGATTTTCTTCGCCTTGGAAATCTTGCAGTCTTATTTTCATGACTTGATTTATCAGATTTTTCAGGATTTTGAGGATCCCCCTCCGCAGATTTTGATGTAGAAGGCGTAGGATTTAGTTTGTCAAACAAGGTCAGATTTGAGATAAAACTCTGCATCCCTGCAAATGAAAATTTTAGAAATGAACAAAAAGGAGATATGACAATCAAAAGGTCACCTTTTTCATAAATTTTGGGTTCTTCATCATTAGGAACTTCCATCAGAGCTTTCATTTTCATTAAACTCGAATTAGAATAATTATGGTCATTTTTTCTATCAATTAAACCCTTCACAGATTCGTTTTGAATTTGATTCTTGTCTTTTTGGCTTAAATTTTCTGAAGGAGGCGATGAAATTGGATCATTTCCCTTCACTGAAATATGAAGGTTTCTTAAGTATATTCAAAAAGCGAGGAGATATTACAATCAAAAGGTGATTCAACTCACCTTTTCATAACTTTTGGGTTTTCACCATTTGGAACTTCCGTGGAGCTTTTATTCTCATTAAACTCGAATTAGATCATGGTCAATTTTTATCAATTAAACTGTAGCTTCACAGATCGTTTTGAATTTGATTCTTGTCTTTGACTACAGTTTGGCTTAAATTATCTGACGGAGGCGATGAAATTGGATCATTTCCCTTAACTGAAATATGAAGGTTTCTTAAGTATATTCAAAAAGCGAGGAGATATTACGATCAAAAGGTGATTCAACTCACCTTTTCCATAACTTTTGGGTTTTTCACCATTTAGAACTTCCGTCGGAGCTTTTATTCTCATTAAACTCGAATTAGAATGGTCAATTTGTTTATCAATTAAACTCTGTAGCTTCACAGATCCTTTTTGAATTTGATCCTTGTCTTTGACTACAGTTTGGCTTAAATTATCTGACGGAGGCGATGAAATTGGATCATTTCCCTTAACTGAAATATGAAGGTTTCTTAAGTATATTCAAAAAGCGAGGAGATATTACGATCAAAAGGTGATTCAACAACTCACCTTTTCCATAACTTTTGGGATTTTCGCCATTCGGAACTTTCGTCAGTAATACACTTCCGTCAATAAAACTCGAATTAGAATAATCACGATCAATTTTGTAATCAATTAATCGCTGTTGCTTCACAGATTCTTTTTGAATACGATCCCTGTCTTTGACTACAGTTTGGCTTAAATTATCTGAAGGAGGCGATGAAATTGGTTCATTACTGAAATATAGGATTAAGTATATCATCTTGAATTTTTTCACAGATTCTTCAACATAAGCGTTAGTTTAAAAATTAGAATTATCCTAGTTAAAATAATAATTTTACCAAATAGTCCCGACTGTTTGTCCTTATTTGAAGTTCCAGGAAAAATTGTTTGACAAATGACACTTTCTGAAAGAAAAAAAAAATTGTTTTTAAATTTTTAAATAAATTGGACTTCAAGTACTTCTAGAAAGTGTGATGTGAGAAATAGGATTTTGGCGAATTAAGTCGTTTCGGACTCTCAATTTCGGAACATCAGCAACATTTTGTTGTTCTGAAAAAATTAAATTTAAGTAGGTAATTTTATTATAATCAATAATTTGGGGTGGTGTGTTATATGAAAGTACTGGTTTGAAGAGCTTCCAACGAAAACAACGAAGTAACAATATAGGAGGGGGAAGTATAAAGGGACGTACAACGGAGGGGGAAGTATAAGCCCAAAAATTTCATTCTCAGCGAATTCTGGAATACCCACAAAAACTGAACCCAATAACTTCTCTTTGAGAAACTTTTCATTGACGGCGCTGACTTCAAAATTGTTCTTTTCCATCTATGACCACCCCAAAAAATTTAATTAATCTTTTAATTATTCTCAAATTACCTTTTTCTCGCACACAATGCACAGGATGGGTCACAACATTGACAACATTTCCTAAAAATTTATTATAAAAAAAAGGGTTAAAAACTATTGTAAAATTGGTACCTATTATTGTAAGGGGGATGATTACGATTGGTACCTACAAAAATTGATTTTCAATGGTGAAGAAACTTTTAATTATTTACCTGAATTCGACGGAATGCTGATATTTTGACGTTCTGCCAAGCAAAGAGATGGTAGAGAACCCATTTTTAAGGCTATAGCATTTTTCCCATTGTATTTGACCAAATGCAAACATGTTTTTTCCTTTAAAAAAGCTAAATAAAAGTGGGTTAATGAAAGAAATTTTATATTACAAAATGGTCGCTGCAAATGTAGAGTGGGATACCACTGATTGGCGGCTGTGCGATCATTTCGAACCAGGCGAGTCTCATCGATGGGTCAAGTGGAAATGCGAAAAAACATTTATTCGACCCTGGGTCTCTGCTGGTATTGGAACATACTTGGCAAGCCATAAACTCCACTAAAAATCATTTATCATACTAAATTCTACTCCCTCAATTGGCTAAACAAATAGAAAGGGGGTAGAAGAAACCCTTTTATTAAGCTTCGCCAAGCCAATAAACAATAGCTTTGTTTCCTGGAACTCCTGGAACATCCACAGAAGGATTGGGACGTCGTTCAAATCGTTTGTCCGTCAAATCTGAAGTCACATGACGTCAAATTTGACGTGCAAACCTTCTGCGCATGCTTCAGAAGTTTCAAACTGCGGTGGGAACAAATCTAATATCATTTCTATAAAAATTCATTAATTTTTTTTCTAATGCCTGGGCTATGAATATGATTATTTTTAGGCCAATAAGAAACATGCCAAAATAATGGTATTGGAAAAATCAAATATCAACAATAATTTAAATAATAAAACATTAAACAATCCATATCAACTTACTTATGTAAAGTTTTTTGTAAGTAAGCAAATTCTGAGAAACCGAACCCCAGCCTAAGCCGGCGTCAGAATAAAAAGTAAAAGAAAATTAGCAATTGTCAGCAAAATAATATCTCATTGCAATAGCATAGATATTATGGTTTATCGTCAAAGGTTCATTGTGATGACATAGGGAGGTTACAATTTATCTTAAGTCGGACTCAGATTTTTGGCTTAAAAATTAAAAAAAATAAAATCGAAATTTTGTGCATTTTAAACGATTTGAATAGTTTTTTCCTTTATTTGGTAAAAAATGTATATTTTATTAATCTTGTAAATAAGATAAGCTTACATGCGTTGAGACATAAGTTGGCAACACTGATTAATTGTGAAGGTTCCTCCTAACCAATTCCCAAGCATTTCCGAGTTTTCTTACTTCGGTAAAAGGTACTAATTTGGTATTATTCTCATCTATAATGACGTAAACAGTTTCTTTTGCGGAGTTTGGTAACGTATTTTGTTTTTATAAATAGTACAAATTTAAATTGAGGTTATATTTTTTCTTCGCTCTTTTGAACATTTTCACAGTTCAAATTTTGCGAAATAATTTTTTTAACCTTCAAAATGTCTTATTTTGCTCATTTTTAATTCATATTATACATTGAACTTTATACGGATGAATCATAGATCTGAAAATGGTGAACAATTTTCTTTTTTATGATTCAAATCTGAGGCTGGAAAGTGGGGTAGGTTTGTTAGGGGAGGATGGGAAATGTTTCCCTCCATGTTCATTCATTTGTACACAATGAAAGACCTCAATTCGCATTGGTTTTTTTAATTTAAAAAAAGAGTGTAAAATCTATAATAAAAATAAAACTTCTCTGTGTTTTTATTTTATAAACCTTGTTATCCCATTTTTCCCCCTCATGCCGCTTTTGTACTTTTTATATTTTAAAAGTTATTAACAAAAACTTAATTTACAGAAAGGCCTCTCTTCAAGTGCCCATATTGCGATAAGCAGTGCAAGTGGAAGAACAACTTGACGACTCACATAAACGAAAAGCATAATCCGAACCCAAAGCTTTTCTCGTGCTCAGAATGCCCTTTTAAATCGAAACGTTTGAGCAACCTCAAAACTCATTATTTTACTAAGCACTTGAAACATCATAATATTTAGGAATGATAATAAAGAAGGAAATAAAGCCCTTTAACTTAAATTTTGTAATTTCTTCTTTTCCTTTTTTTTCCTCTACTCTTTTTTCTTTTCTATTTTTCTTTCCCCTCCTTTGCATGCTTTTTTTACCACTCCCTTAGAACTCATTTCTGTTGGAGTTGTACAAATAACTAAATTTCTCTTTTCAGGCACATTTGATTGCCCACAGTGTTCTTATTCGTCGAAATGGAAAGGAAATGTCAAAAAACATATGAATGAAGTGCACAACCCGAACGTTCAAGTTTACCAGTGTATATTTTGCCCATACAAGACTAAACGACAAAATGAACTTAAAACTCATTGTACATTCAGACATAGGGAATATTATTGAATTTTTTTTTTAATTTAATTAATTTTATTTATGTATTTAATATTATTTATAATTTTTTCAGGATGTGAAAATTCTGCTTATTTTTTAAGTGCTAGTTTAAAATATGGAGGAGAAACAATAACTTTGAGGTCATTATTGATCCCAAAATCCAAAAAATGCGGGAAGGTAGAGAAAACAAACGTTCTGCCTACCGATTATTCCTATTAGCTTACACATGTTTATTGTTTCTCCTTGTTTGTACCAAAATTTGAATTATTTTTAATTTTTAAAATATGATTAGAATTTTTTAGGTAGATTTCTTTTTTAATTGTATTTTTTGTTTTTATTCTTCAATCTTCCAGAAAAGCATATTTTTTCTAGCTTTTCATATGTAATTGTAGGTATTTATTTTTATGATTTTTTTTAAATAAATAAAAAATGATAATTTTTATATATTTTTTAATTTTTCTGAGAAAATGATGATTTTTTGAGAAAATTGTAATTTTTTTAATTGATTTTTTTACAATTTTATGAGAAAATCGCAAAATTTTTTTCCCAAAATTGCGACGTTTTTAAAAAAACTGTTTCGATTTTCTAGTTGTTAAGTTTTGGTGATGATAACCCAATGCTGAACTTATAATTTGATTGTTTATTAGAAATAAAAAGATTTACCTAATTATATTTTTTGTTTAGATAAACGAAGAATCTGCGATTTTTTGGCGAAAAGTAGCTTGGAGTATGTCAATCATGTTTGCCTCGGTCATCTCGTTTCTGATGAGTCGATTTTGAAGAAAAAAGTCTGTTTTCCGTGTGAAGATTGTCAGTTTT
The DNA here is from genome assembly GCA_014119065.1 of Orius insidiosus. NCBI lineage: Eukaryota > Metazoa > Arthropoda > Insecta > Hemiptera > Anthocoridae > Orius > Orius insidiosus. The sequence goes on along the minus strand of JACGAQ010000269.1, from coordinate 184,652 downwards.
CGGCAGACGACAAATCATTATTTTTCATCCACGCTTTTATTAAACATGGAAAATTTCTTTATGAAAGCAAAAACTGCCTCCATTGTTCTGAAAAATTTAAAAGACTTTCTGGTTTCATCAGGCATCTACAACTCGCCCACATCGGACTCGTTGAATAAAAAAAACTTGTAGATTAAAAACCATGTAAAAAAAAGTAAAAATATTGTAAATCGATTTATTGTTTTTTCTTCTTTATAGTTAGGAAACTTTTTTTTTCTCCCAATTACCGAAAGATAACTTTTTTTTTAATTTCAGGTAAATTCTACGGATGTCCGTACTGCAGCCACTCTTCCAGACTTAAATGTAATTTAATGAAGCATATTAACGAGCAGCATAATCCTGAAATAACGCTTTTTCCGTGCAACCTCTGCGGATATAAAGCGAAAAGAAAGACGCACCTGAGGGTTCATTATTTTTCGAAACATCGTACACAAATGGACGCTACGATCGCCAAATGATTCTACATTCCTGTATTCTGTAAAACTATACCAAAGTTATTTATAAATGTTTAACCCAACATTATTGTATTCATTAAAAAGATTCTATATTGTTTATTTATTATTTCCTTGCAATTAAAAATATACAGGGTGTCCCAACTAGACGGCAAATTAACAGCAATTTAGTCCTAGAAAAAAAAGTTAAATGTAAACCCCCCTTATTTTTGCACAAGGAATCGACTCCATTTGGTAGATTTTGGTTTTGGTACAGGGTGGCGCAGAGAGGTGCTAACTTCGTTATTTAAATGGGAACCATGTGTTTTTATCCTCTTAATTGACGCTCAAAAAACCAAGACTCAAACAACTGTGTAGATAAAGGATGAGGAAGTCTTTCAAGAATCCAAAAAATTTCCCGTTTTTTGGGCATAAAGCTAAAAAAAAGTTCTAGTTTGAAGAGCTTTCAACGAAAAGTTCCTTAAAGAGAAGGAACGGCCGGGCGGAACAACAGACAAAGTTAAGATCGATATTCGATTTTCTTTGTCTGGAAAACCCCACGATGAGGGTATCACAACATCTCTTCAGGGGTTCTCAAAATCGTTAATTGGGCGATTTTGGACATAAAACAAAGGAAACACTAGAAATTGGTTTTTTAACCAAAACAAGAAAAACGTTCAAAAATCCTGTTTCTTAGGACAAAGGCGGAGGAAAACTCTCCCGTTTTTTAGAGCAAAAAAAAACCATGGGAAACGCTCAAAAAAGAAGAATCTAGCTAGAATTACACTGCTGATTAACGTATGTACAGAGTTACGACTCTGCTGATTAACGTATGTACAGAGTTACGACTCTGCTGATTAACGAGTTACGACTCTGCTGATTAACGTATATACAGAGTTACGAACGACAGAGTTACGACTCTGCTGATTGAGTTACGATGTATATACAGAGTTACGACTCTGCTGATTAACGTATATACAGAGTTACGACTCTGCTGATTATACAGAGTTACGACTCTGCTGATTACGTATATACAGAGTTACGACTCTGCTGATTAACGTATACAGAGTTACGACTCTGCTGATTAACGTATATACAGAGTTACGACTCTGCTGATTAACGTATATACAGAGTAGACTCTGCTGATTAACGTATATACAGAGTTACGACTCTGCTGATTAACGTATATACAGAGTTACGACAGCTACGTATATAGTGGTCCGCATTTGGATACCTTCAGACTTATTGATTTCAATTTGTCTTCCTCAAAGAGAATATTGTATTATCCTCCAAGGACGATTTTGCAGTCTTCCAAACCTGGTTTTTATTTCCTTCTTAAAATCCTTTTCTTGGGGGGGGGGCACAATTTATTATCCCATATAAAATTCTGGCAGAACAACTAGGTCGCCTAATTAAATTTTTAAAGCTACGGTTCAACCAGCGGATTCAGCATTTTTTTTTCATTTTTCTCCCCAAAACTTTGAAAAATTATATAAAATAATTAATTTTATCTGATAATTACTTTTAATTAAGGGATATGTAAATAATTTTAAAGATAAAAAGAAAATGAAATAGAACTTAATCAAAAGTTCACACCGCCGGCTTGGCCTCGTTGTGGGGGGGATGAGCGAATAAAGTAGTCCCTACATATTTTCTCATAATTTTAATTAAATTAATAGTTTGAACTATTTTAAATATTTTTTAGCTAAATAGAAAGTTTTTAAAGAATAATTAAAGAAATTTGAAGTTTTTAAGGTTTTTTTATTTGTGATGTATTCATCCGCGGGGAAGTTGGGTCGACGTTCGACGCCATCTTTCTCATTCATCCGAAGGCGTTTGAGGCCCACAGACGGTCCTAACATTTTTCCCCCTTTTATTTTTTTTGTTAACATTAATTCATGATTCTGTGATATTTTTTTACTTTATCGAAAGAAACCAATAGGTAAATATTATTTTTGTTTAAATTAATTAATTATTAATTATTTTTTTTCAGTCATGAGCGATCAATTTTGTTTAAAATGGAACAACCACCATACAACCCTCGTTACCGTCTTCGATAAACTTTTTGAATGCGAGTCCCTCGTGGACTGCACCCTCGCCGAAGGGAAATACATGAAAGCTCACAAAGTCGTCCTTTCCGCGTGTAGTTCGTATTTAGAGGTGAATATAATAATTTTTATTTATGATTTAAAGTATGAAAAGTTCATCAAACTTTATGTAGGACAAGGGGAAGGGAAATCATAGTATGAAAATGGCCGAAAAGCGGCCTCGTGGCACCCTACTTTTTATCATAGCTTTTTCTTTTATTATTACTTTATTTTATTAGAAATGCCTTCTTGATATTGTTTTGTTAATTTCTAACTTCATTTTGGTTAATTTTGTGTCAAAATTATGCTTTATGGTGAGTTTTTATGTTCCACCATTACTTTTTAAATATGGCGTCCCACTTTTGTGGTTCTGCTCCATGGGCGTCGGTTTTTCAGCTCCCCCTCCGTTACGGGTTTTTTCTGTTCTATGCGCGACCATGTTTTTCCCCTCTACTTTTTTTTCTTAGTGTATTTTCGGAGCTTTTCCGTATGGCACTGAGCAGTGTTGCCAGCTGGAACGTTTCTTAGGTCCGGCAACATTGAGGAGCGGAGCGGTCATGATTACGCACTTTTGAAAGCTAAAGTCAATCAGGGTTACCAACTGAAGTCTCCTATCTTTTAGCAATGTGCCTCTATTTTACAAAAAAATATGTAGGAATAGCCGCTTAATATTAAAGAAATTCATAATCGTTCCATTCTTAATTTAAAACTATTTCTATTTCGTAGTTATGGTTTTTCAATGGCCGCCGAGCCCATCAGGGTTATGAACTCATTTTTTCTCATGTTAGGAGGGAATGATATATTTTTGTTTATAAATCCGGCAAATTATTCATATTTGATTTGTACTTAACAGAGAAAGTAGTCAACCAGGCTTACCACATTTCATTATTTAACATTCAAGTCAAGGGGTCATCTAGTCTTATGCGTTGATGTGATGCTATTGTCGCATCGATCACCAAGCTAGATATAGTTTTTTAAAATATTCTACAATTTTTTGGGGAGTTCTTCGTGTCTAATGGTTTGTTTTTTTGTTGCAGGAAATTTTAAAGAATACAGATGATAAGCATCCAATTCTTATATTTAACGATATCAGTTACGATGAGCTCAAGGCGATGTTGGAGTATATGTACAGAGGCGAGGTGAATGTATCTCAGGATCAGCTGAGTACTTTTATTAAAGCGGCAGAGGCGTTAAAGATAAAAGGTCTGACGACTGATCAAGGTGGGGGCCAAGCATCGAGTCAAGAATGCGAAGGAAAGTCGGACTTAGGAAGACCGCTCGCACAGCCCGGTTGTCGGCATGACGCCAGTTGAGCGTCCGACTTCTCCCAAGCGAAAACGTCGGCGATCTCGAGATGACAATTTGCGGATTCAAACTCATGTGACACGGCCTCGACACCTCCTCGACTCAGAACTCCTCGAATATGACCCCGAAAAATGAGAGAAAACATCCAAAATGAAAAAGAATCGTCTTCTGAACCGGCTACGACTCCGACGAAACTTCTGCAACCAAAATCGAATTTATGGACGACTCGAGGAATATGGAAGAATACTCTTTAGAAGAGGATGAAGACTATGGACCGAACCCTGGAACATCACAAGGATCATTTTTTGGTGGAGGTATAAATTTATGGCCAAATACCTTGTATATAATTTCAAGGGAAAACTAGGTAGGGGTAAATGTGATCATAGGGGAGGGAATAGGGGTGGAATCCAGTAGGTTATACAGGTTTCCCTAAGTTAACCTGTCCTTGGTCGAATCGGCTTCCTTAGCAAGTTAGTTAAAACCAGAGTCCCCAGGTTCAAACCCCCTGGGGGCCTAATTTTTTTTCTTCTCTTTGTCCATTATGTTCTTAGTAAATAAAAAAAATTATTTTTTTTATTTCTTTATAGATTTTAATAATTGGACGGATCGGAATCGCAACATGATGATGTATCAATTGGATCTCAAAATGAATTAAATAATACGGCCGGCAACTCTCAAGGTACCCCTCTTCAGTTTATACATAGAAAGTACTTTTATTCTAAAATGGCGTCATAAAATTAAAAGAAAGGAAACATCCGATTTAATTTATGGCGTCTACTTCGATAAAAAGGCATGAAGTATTTAAATATAGGTAAGGCGGATTCTTCCGCCCAGCCTTAGCATGAAAAACTACTAACTCCCCAAACTCTATTAACCTATTTTTTATTTTAATTTCTTTTTTTCTTTTTCTTCTCTCTATCTTTTTATTTTTTTTTTTTTCCTCCGCATGTGGTTTCGGCCACCCGGTAAAGCCGTAAGCGAGCGAAGCATTAAGTTCGGTCCGTTTTTTAAATCGCGTTTTAAGCGAGGAGCGAAGCACTAATACATGTTCGCATTGTTTAAAAAAAAAAATTAAGCGAGCGATGCATTTTGCGACATGTATTTTTATGCGAAAAGTGTTTAAAGTCGGGAGTGATTTAAAGTGCCATCTGAGGACATCAGAAAATGATTTTTTCCACAAAATCATTTGGATCACGATCATCATATCTTTCCTTATCTTATCATTCACAACATCTATTCTCTGTTATCGTGTCCATGCTTTATTCTTAAGACTGGGATAAAAATTTCAGTATTCTGAATCCTCCATGAGCGGTTCGACGAGAATAAACCGTGGGTGATCGATATTGAAAGATAATCGGTTAACGAAATTAAACTTTGTTTAACTCGTTAGCCTTTTTATAAAACTTTTTACATTTTAGCCACCAAAAGAAGAGAAGCTTCATCGGAAGATGGAAAAAATGTCGTTATTTTATCGAATCTTGCTTTTTCAAAATAAAAAAAAACAAGTTTTGGTCAAAGACGACTTAATTTATTATTATTAATATAAAAAAGGAAAAAAAAAACTTGTGTTATTATTTCATCCTTACTAAAGGTAATTATTTATAATCAAAGGAAATTTTTATCTTAATAAAGTTATCAAGGGGTACATGTTGGAGAAAACTTGAATATGCTGAGGTAAGGTAGGTGAAATTGAACGGAAATGACAAATTGGTTTGCTGGAGTAAGTAGTATTTAATGGCAGATGAGGCTTGGTTTCTCAGGAAAGGAAGCATGGAATGGCTTACCGGAGAAGGCTAATGGAATGCCTGATGTAGGTGGATCAAATACTTTTTATCTGCAGTGCAGTGTTGTGACGACTTCATCGGTTACCCCCACAGAACATCAAAAGGGTTTAATTTTCCCCCAGATTTCCAACTATTCCCCTAAATTGTTTTTTAGTAATTATAATGTGAAGAGAATTATTGCGATAGGTTTTCTTTTATTATTAAAGGTTTTTAAAAGACTTAGCAAGGTAATAAACTTACAAATAACTAAAGACGGTTAACAAGAACAAAAATGTAACTGCTATTTCTCCCCCTAAAAACCACCCAAATTTAGGGGGAACCCCGATTTGGCAACACTGTCGCAGTGAAAGTTTTCTGCCCTTAAAGTAAGAAGCAAGCTTAGCCAGTCGTTGAAGATGTGAATATTTGCTAACTCGCATTTTCGGAAAAATGAGATTTCATTGAATGTGAAGCGAAATGCGGCGTCTGTCAGTTAACTAACTACGGCGAAAAAATGATAGAATCTGAAGACTACTACTTCTTATTCAGTTTTCTTGTTCTCCTGAGAAGTAGCCAAATGGCAGTTAGCACGTTGCATCTTCTCGCAATGGTTGCCGCGCCAGAAATGTAGAAACTGCGCTAAATGGGGAAGTGAGAAAGAAATGATGAGGCCAAATTGAATTAAAAAGAAATCTGGGTATAACTCTTTCAACGTGGCCTGGCTAATTTCCTTATCCTAATGGGGGTAAGAATGGGCGATATATCGGAGAAAAGTTACCGCCTGCCAAGCAAAACCCCTTCATTATTATATTTGACTTTAATGCGGGAAAAATTGACGAAATATGTCATATAATATGCAAATGATAATAATTCCGACGATTTTCGCCCAAAAACTAGAAAATGTGGAAGTTCCTGAAGCCTTGGTAAAACACCGAAAATTCGGTGAAATGAGGGTTTTTAGGTGAAAAATTCCATAAAAAGTTATTCTTGAACATTCAAAATGTTTTTTGACCCAAATTGACGTGAAATAGACGGTCATAGGTATTTTAAAAAAATCCAATATATATTGAAAAAAAACCGATATGTCAGCACAAATAAATCGATACATATCACTCACCGATATACAGGTGTCCGGAAACACATGGCAAGCGTCTGGAAGAGCGTTAAAAAGTGGTTTTACGAAAAAAGTTAAATGTAAACCCCCATTAATTTAAATCAAAGAATTTGATGGTGTAGTTTAAAATCCGCCTGGATATACAGGGTGTCCCAGACACAACCTAACTTCGTTATTTCAAATGAGAACCCCTATTTTTTATTTCAGATTCGTAATCTACGCAAAATTTCAAGTTGATTTGAGTACTCATATGACAATTTTAGACAACTTTTAAAAAATGTCAAAATTTAGCGTTTTTTGCGCTAAAATCCGTTAAAATTGACCTAGGAGACTCGTTTTTTTTTTAATTCCACTTATTTTTTCCCGAAGAATCCAACTATCTCAAATTTGAGCATCTTCGCATTCTGCATCACGAGATTTCGTCGCTAATGGCCTTTTTTCAAGTTAGAACCCAAATTTTAGTTCAGAAATGAAAATTAGCACTTGTTGAAAGGAATTTTTCTTTCGGACCACAAATTTTGAAAGAGCTACAGCGTCTTTTGTTTATGCATCAAAAATTAAAATTCCGTCAACAAATCGCTAATTTCCATTTTGAAGTATGGAATTTGCAGTTAAACTTGAAAAAAGGCCATTAGCGACGAAATCTCGTGATGCTGAATGCGAAGATGCTCAAATTTGAGACAGTTGGATTCTTCGGGAAAAAATAAGTGGAATTAAAAAAAAAACGAGTCTCCTAGGTCAATTTTAACGGATTTTAGCGCAAAAAACGCTAAATTTTGACATTTTTTAAAAGTTGTCCAAAATCGCCATATGAGTACTCAAATACTTGAAATTTTGCGTAGATTACGAATCTGAAATAAAAATAGGGGTTCTCATTTGAAATAACGAAGTTAGGTTGTGTCTGGGACACCCTGTATATCCAGGCGGATTTTAAACTACACCATCAAATTCTTTGATTTAAATTAAGGGGTTTTACATTTAACTTTTTTCGTAAAACCACTTTTTAACGCTCTCCCAGACGCTTGCCATGTGTTTCCGGACACCCTGTATATTGAAAAAAAAACCGATATATCGGCATCAATAGGTACCACCGTATATATCAAAAGACCGATATGTCAGCACAAATAAATCGATACATATCACTCACCGATATATATCGCCCATCCCTAATGGGAGAAGGATCTGAGCTCAGGAAAATGTGTTTGGTACTGGCCGACCGTAGTTAATTTTTTTCACTCCATGGCTGCAATTTTATTCCGTTCATCACAAAATTTTCCTCTTAACTTTGAAGATCTTGGCATAAATTTATCAGCACTCATACATCTGTGGCCCTTTTTTGACATCAAAACGCCCCGGGGGGGGGGGGATGTCATGATAATAAAGAGTTTATAGGTAAAAATCAACCAACTCTTCGTGAGTTGATTGAGAAGTCCCCCCCCCCCCCATTAAAATTGGGAAGAACAATAACAAAAAAAAAAAAATAGGAAAATATAGAATTTATAAAAAGATTATCTTATACAACTATACTGCAGGAAATCTACGGTTTGGAAGTTTGCTTGTGAATCATTCAAAGGCATAAGATGAGTCGAGGTTTGAACTGGCGAATGGATTTTAATTTGTCGAATATGAGTATCCCTTCCATTTTGATGGTTGCTCATAATTGCAATCTGTATCATGAAAGTCCTTAGTGGTTTTCCTTTGGCTTTTACTGGTATGACGATCCAACCAGCTGGCTCGTGAAGATCCAGAACTTCAATCTCTTGTATATCGTTGTAGCTCGCTCCAGCTCTCACTGATATTCTAAAAACAAAATTGAGAAAATATGAGAGAGAAAATATTACCGAGAAGGTGTATAACTTTCATCGAGTTTGAAATCTGTGTAAATGCAAACGTCAGAAACTGTAGTTTTTCTTTTAAATTCAATACTGACAAGATGAGGAAGACCTCCGTCCGACTGCCAGTAAGTATCGAGCAAATCATCTCTCAGTTGATCTACTCCAAAGCCTGAAAATTGGAAGAAAAAATTAAGTTTGGTGAGGAATATTATCTACCCAGTATCTTTCGAGAAAGAGAAACCCTTTAATCACAATTTATTCGAGTTTTCCTCAGTTTTTTGGCAATACAACATATTTAGTTGTACATTAATAATATTTATCAATAATACACCCAACTCAGGCAAAAATGCGTTTATAATTAAATTAAGTGTAGAAATAACGTAAATATTTTCTTTTTCACCTGGTTTACAAGAGGAAAGCGTCCAAAAAGACTGACTTCCAAATTTCTCTCAGCTTCCCAAGTCTAACATCACGAAAAGGGTCACTTTCAGTCGTCACTTTACTCGTCTCTTCAGCTTTTTCTTCATCTTTATCCATTTCTTAAAAAATTTTCATTTCAAAAAATGTTTTTGCTCCCCAAAGAGGTTACGATCGTGTTATACTTTGAAAAAAGGGAAACTGTGTTTTTTGGCAACACTGTATGACCTCATGGTCAACGTTAAAACTGTGCTTTTCAGCCGGTAATTGACTTATCGTTCATCTTTAGTTTAAAGGTATTTTATTTTATTTTTTTATAATTATAGTCGTTATTTTGTAGAAATATATATAGTAATTGTTGTTGTGGCGTTCCAGCGGACACGTGTGTCCACGCTACCTTTTTTTTTGACTTTGCCATAATTTGGTATTCTGTTTTAAATATTTGGATTTATTTTAGACATAAAATGGCAAAGACGAGGCCGGAGAAGAAAAAACAAGTCGGCGATCAACGAGGTCGTCACCCGGGAGTACACCATCAACCTCCACAAGAGGCTCCACGGAATCGGATTTAAAAAACGTGCCCCCCGTGCGGTGAAAGAAATCCGCAAGTTCGCCATCAAACAAATGGGAACTCCGATGTCAGGATCGACACCCACTTGAACAAACAAGTCTGGAGCAAAGGGATCAGGTAAAACTTCACATTATATTTTTAAATTTTTCTAATTTTTTTTCTTCTTTAGGAATGTCCCGTTCCGTGTGCGAGTCCGATTGGCGAGGAGGAAAACGACGATGAAGACTCGCCGCACAAATTGTACACGCTCGTCACCTACGTCCCAGTCGCTTCATTCAAAACCTTACAAACTAAGAATGTCGATTCTAACCAAGAATAAGATTTTAAAGATTTTGTATTTTAAAATCTATATTCAGTTTAATTCAATCCCTTTTTCTTCATTTCACCCTCAAATGAAAATTAGCGATTTTTTAACAGAATTTCTTTTTGATGCACAAATACTCAAAAGACATAGTACTCTTTCAAAAATTATAGTACAAAAAGAAATTCCTTTAATGAACTGCAAATTTTCATTTCAGAAATAAAAATTGCGGTTCAAACTTGATAAAAGCCGTTAGCGACAACATCTTGTGAATGCGAAGATGCTTAAATTTTGATAGTTGGAATCTTCGGACAACAAAAGTGGAATAAAAAAATGAGTCTTAGGACAATTTTAACGGATTTTAGCGCAAAAAAACGCTAAAATTGACATTTTTTAAGGTGTCGAAATAGGTCGTATGAATAGTCAAATCAACTTGAAATTTTGCGTAGATTACGAATCTGAAATAAAGTACTGGTTTGAAGAGCTTCCAACGAAAACTTCCTTAAGAGAAGTAATTTAGGAGGGGGAAGTATAAGGGAACGTAAGTGCTCGGCGGTGGCTGTCGGCCGGTTGGCGGGGCCCTCATCGCCCGTGGGAACACCACCCCGGATGTGTTTAAGAGTTTTTGTTTTTTGTTTAGCAAATTTTGGGCACATATAACCCAGTAGTTGGTTGCCAAAAAAAAAAAAGGAACGAAAGTATAATGAAGGGGAAAGTATAATGGAGGGAGTTATTATTATTTTTTTTTTTCAAAAATCAAAGTTTCTTCTTTTTTTCGAAAAATTGTCTAAGTTTTTTTTTGTTGAAAAATTTCCGAGTTTTTTTTTCTGAAAAATTTTCATAGCTTTTTTTTTTTGATAATATTTTTATGTGTAGGTAGAAATAATGGGCACTTTGGCCTAGGGATGTGCCTCTCGTAATGGCTAGAAGTATGAAATTTCTCCCTACTAAAAAAAATATAATAAAAAAGTGGCAATTTTTTTACACCAAAAATTAGGCAAAAATATAAGGAGTAATTGGTGAAAATCGGACCAACGGTTCGGCCGCAGCGAATTTTTCAAAATTTCAAACAGACATATCTCCGCCATTTTTTCGAAATTCAAAAATCGCGCTCGTTAGTTTCTTCTTCACGGCTAAAGAAATTTGTGTGAAAATTTGGTGAAAATCGGATGAAAACTTGGCCGTAAAGTGTTTCGGAAAAAAATGCTACGGACGGCCGGCCGGCACCACAGACAAAGTTGAGATCGGTAAAGATCAATATTCGATTTGACCCTCCAGACCCTTCCCCAAAAAACCCGACGTGGAGGGTATCACATAATTCTTTAAGGAAGTTAAAAATAGGGGTTCTCATTTGAAATAACGAAGTTAGGTTCTGTTGGGGACACCCTGTATATCCAAACGCATTTTAAACGACACCATCAAATTAATCTTTTTGTGGAAACGTGGTCCAGTTTTTCCAATGCGATTTTGGGTTTTGGCGACGTTTCTCCGTCGAAACCGGTAAATAAAAGAATTTAAAGTTTAATCACTTTATTTCCCGTGGAGTGGCCAAAACCCAAAATCGCACCATCAAATTCTCCGATTTAAATTAATGGGGTTTTGATTTTAACTTTTTTCATAAGACCACGTTTTAATGCTCTCCCAGATGTGCGTCGGACATCAGTATAATGGAAAACGCAGCAGGCAAACTCCTGAAAATCACATTTAACTTTTCTAGGACTAAATGCTTCGCCGTAAAGTTGCTGGTCCACTCTAGTGTTGGGACACCCTGTATATAGAAGAGTCCTGTCGGTTTCTTTTCTTCTTCAAATCTAAAACTATTCATTTTTATAAATCCCATTCAATTTCGTTTTCATAAGTATTAAATAAGGGTTTTTAGTAAAATTGAAAGCCCAAAGCCTCCAATTTTGATGCTGATGCCTAAAATTTAGAATTCGCATTCAACAGATGGTTTAAAATGACTTAAAATATAATTTCATCTGTCACATTTCTAGCTTGTTATACAATGGCTACTTCGAAAAAAAATTTATTCAATATTATCACCGGCGATATTCAACTATGTCAATCTCTCTACGATATATTACCAGGAATAAGTAAAAAAAAATTAAAACATAATTTTTAATATTGCTTTTTAGTCGGTTTTACTGCTTTGGTGCAAGGAATGGCTGTTTCTTGGCCATCGACGGCTCTGATTAAATTTAGGAAGCATGAAGCTGATTATTTTTTGACGACAAAGCAGAGATCTTGGGGTGTCTCTTTTAGTTATCTAAGTCAGCTTTTGGTCGTCATACCGACAGCTCTGCTTCAGGATAAATATGGAAAAAGAAAGCCTCTTCTGTCATTTTATACGCTTAATTTCGTCATTTGGGCAGTCATTTGTTATTATAAGTATATTGCTTTTTAAAAAGATGGTAGGGTTAATTTTATTGTAGGAGTCATGAAGGTTTTGTTATATCGCAAGTTTTGACTGGGATAACGTATGGTTTCTATGTGCTGAATGGTCCGACTTTTTTGTCCGAGCTGACCAATCCGGTTAAAAGAGGGCGATCGGCATCTTTTCTTTCGGCTTTTTTTGTTTTGGGGACTATCATTGAGACGGTCATAAGCGGCTGGACGGATTATACATCACAAGCTTTTATTTCAGGAGGAATCGCAGCAGCTTTGTATCCATTTATGTTCGCTGTTCCAGAAAGTCCTTATTATCTTATAAGAGCTGGAAGAGTGGAACATGCGATTTATGAAATGGGAAGAATGAGGGGTCAAATTGAGGAATGAGGAGGTCAATGCGATAATGAAAGTTTCTGTCGGACAGCGAGTTTCATACTGCGACATTTTGGTAGACCCTGCCATACGATATTCGATGTTTCGCGGATGCCTTTTGACTTTCATACAAAGAGGTTCAGGCTTCACACCTCTCCTCGTCTACCCAGCGCAACTCCTCCCGCAGAGTTTCGTCACCAAAAAAGTCATCCCGTGCATCCTCAATAGTTGCCTTTTCGTCGGAATATGTATCTCCGGTGGCCTCGTCGATCTTTTCGGGCGGAAAAGCTTCATGATTGTCTACGTTGGGGACGATGATTTTTCAAGGAGCTCTCTCTTGGTGGTTTTGGCAACATGAATACGACCTCTATGACAACCGTGCGCCACAACTTCCTTTACTAATATTCATGGTTCATAATTTTATGTATGGAATTGGGCTTTTCTGGATACCTGCATTAGTTACCAGCGAACTTCTTCCTGTCAGAATAAGAGCAAAGGCGCTCAGCATCATACTTGTCTTCGGCTGCGCATGTAGCTTCTTATACATCAAAATATTCGTCGTTTTATGGAAATCCATCGGAGTCTACTGCAACTTCATTCTTTATCTAATAGCGACATTAATCGGATTTATTTATTCATGGTTTATGTTGGAAACAAAGAACAAAACTCTTGATCAAATACAGCAGCAGTTAGCAAAGAAGCATAGACGTGCTTCTGCAGAATCGGCAGAATCAGCAATATCCGAACCTCCTGAAGATCAAGAAGATGAAGGATGGGGATTTTATATGTTCAAGAAAAACTTTGGGAACCCGAGCATAATAAGTGATACTGGACCTCCAAAACCGTCGGGGAGTAAAACCCCAAAAACGTCATCACATCCCCCATCTGTTAACCCACAAAAGAAATAAAATTGAATAAAAATTTACTATATTTAAGGTTTATATTAAAGCACTTTTTCAAATTGTACAGTTGGAGATTCGTTCTCCTCGGCTAATCTGTAACGACGATCTCGCCCTTTTTTTATGCGCAGCGGAAGCTTAAGATCTTCAGTCCCTTCTTCTTTAAGCAAATACTAAAATAGAAAAAGTAAAAATGTCCATTTTTCTCAAAAACATACCTCTAGTAAAGGTGGAAAAGGGATTGTCGTAGGTAAAACTCGTTCTGGAACCTTTAACTTCTCGATACTCTCCAATAATGCTTTTTCTTCTGATTTAGGGACAAGCCGATAATCACTTTTATAAGAAGCGCTGTGGATTTCGACAACTCTGGGATAACGATGGCCTCGGAAAACCTTTTCAACATAAGCCTTCACCTTTCTATCAGTCCCTTCCTGCAAAAATCGATAATTTCTGTTTTTTAAACACAAAAATCAAACCTACTTCAACAGAACAGTGTCAACTTTAAGTATCCTTATAAAAGATGGTTCTGGATACCTTTCAAACATATTTCTTTTCACAAGACGACCAACGCCAAAATCTTTTAAGTTACCCAAAATCTCCCAAAGAGTTTTCCCACTAAAATCAGTCGTCCTACCAATTAATTTGACCGGCATCTTAGTTTATAGATTCAATTCTAAGTTATTGTTATCAATTTTCTTATCAAAATTTAATTTTTTATCTTATCAGTTACAGGCTTGCAACATAAAATCGATTGCGTCTCATTTCAGAAAAATAGAAATTCTATATAAAATATGTCTATTTGTGTTGTTTTATCTTCAAGAGAGATTTCTTTTCTTAGTATTTTTTCTTCTTTTGTTGAAGAAATGAACATTTTAAAAAACAATCGATTACTGTTGGTAGCACTGTTTGATAACCGTTATCAACACGAGGTATTTTTGTTGTGCAGTCCTGAAATAAACCCGAAGTCAGAAATTTTCAACTCCGGAGAGTGTCATGATTTCGCGATTATCCGCCGCCCTTTGCAATCTAAAAAAGGCGAAAAACTACATGTTCGAAAGGCATCTTTTTGCCACGAACGTAAGTATTTCGGTGGCACTCTCCGGGGTCGGGGATCTCATTGTTCAGAACTATAGGATCAAAAAAGGGCTTAAAAACGAAATAGACTACAGACGTACTAAAAATATGTCGATAACCGGTTTAACTGTTGGTGTATTATGTCATAACTGGTACAAATATTTGGACCGCTGGTTACCAGGACGTGGCATCGGGATGGTCCTTAAGAAGGTCGTCGTCGACCAAATTATATACTCGCCCATTGGTATACTATAAGTGCTTTCACCTACTTTCATATGCTTCGTTTTATTTTCAGGAATCACCGCTTTCTTCCTAACAATCGGTTATTTAGAAGGTCTACCTCGGACGAAAATTCAGAATGAGATCATCGAAAAAGGTCGACTACTATACATAGCCGAATGGGTCGTCTGGCCACCTGCTCAAATTATAAACTTCTACCTCCTTCCGACCAAATATAGGGTTTTATACGACAATACGATATCATTAGGATACGACATTTATACATCACATGTTAGAAACGATATGGGAACAGACGACGACGATTATTGAAAAAAGTGCTAATTTACTTAATAGAATCTGTGATATTTTCTGCCTAATCTTGATAAAGTTTTACTTTATTGTACATAAAAATTACTGTGAAACAGGAAATTATATTTTTTGATGAATCATCTTTCGTCTTCTTTTTGAGCAACATATTTTGAGACTCCAATGGGACTCCAGGTTTTTTATGGCCTGGAAACCCCGAAGTTTGTAAACAGAAGGAAAACTTGAGGACGTTGAGAAAAACAAAAAATTAGGTTGAAATAACGGGTTTTATTTTAAGTTGAGACGTAAAATACTGTATGGTTTATGTACATTATGTTAGTTCGGAGAAAATTAGTAGGCGATGTGGTATCCGTGTTGTTCGACCGGTTCGACCGAGTGGAGAACTTGGTATCCGTGGTCGATGGTGTAGGGAGCGGCGAGGTAAGATCGGGCCCAGCCGGGGTAAAGGAGGCCGGGAGCAGCGACGGCCACGGCGACCAAAGCGAAAAGGAAGACCAACTGAAAAAAAAAAATCACTCATCAGATTGACAAAAAATAAATAAAATTTATGAACCAATAAAAAAACGCAGATTTAAGCCAGTTAAAATGGCTTAAACCAGATTAAGAGGGATAAAAAAAGGTCTAGAACCCAATAAAAAGGGATAATGTAGGCAGAACTAGTTAAAAACGGGATAAATTCAGTTAAAAAGGGGTGGGGAATCCTATTAAAAGGATAAAACAAGTAAAAAAAGGTCTAAAACCCAATAAAAAGGGATCAAGTAGGCAGAACTAGTTAAAAAACGGGATAAATTCAGTTAAAAGGGGGGGGGGGATCCTATTAAAAGGGATAAACAAGTTAAAAAAAGGTCTAAAACCCAATAAAAAGGGATAAAGTAGGTTGAACTAGTTAAAAACGGGATAAATTCAGTTAAAAAAGGGGAAAAATTAAAAGGGATGAAAACAGTTACACAAAAAATGTATAGGACCCTCTGTATCTACTGGCCTCGACGGAAACTTCTTTAAAATAAAGAAATTTAATAAATTTTTCGGGTGTCAAGGTAGAAAAAAATGATAAAATCTTTGCCCAGGAAAGGGCGTCGACTGCCCAAAATTCTTCCTACTATAGAAGTTTAAAAAAAGAGACACCTAGTTACATTTTGAAGCAGTATGTACTTACTTTAGCGAACATTTTTGTTAAGTTGTTTATGCCTCGAGGTTCGACTGCACAATGAGTCCGAACGTGGGAAAATGGTGTATTTATAATAAAAGGCGATATTTAATTCGTAGGTGTGGCCCGACCTTGATGGCTCCCGGAGTTCTGAAAAAGCAAGAAAGAATTTTAAAGAAAAAGGTTCGATCTTTTTGTGAGGCCTTAAACCACGCGTTTGAGAAAGCAATTACCCTTTTTAAGTCCGGTTCCGCCTTCAATGACATTCCAAGCAAACAAAGGAAAAAGTTCTTAAGCGTCTGTAGGCGAAATTTTGTGGCAAAAACCAACTAAGGCTTTTTTAGTTCTTCAGGCGCTTTTGCCTATCAACGTTTTCAAAGTCTTCCACCGAATATCTCGCTAATCTAAAATCCGAAAAAAGAGGATAAAACAAGTTATCTGGTTGCTCTAAATCTATGCTATATTATCAAATAGATGCTATTGAATAACCCTCCATGTCTTGTTTTTGGGGGTCTTCCAGGCCGCGTCTTCTCAGCGAAAATGGCGGACATTACCAAAAATGGCTGAGTTCTTCCTCTCCAGAGTGTTTAATGCACTACTGCAGTATTCATCACCAAATAATAGGTAATGACGGGATAAGCAGAGCATTTTGGCCCTTTTTTTCACACTAAAAGTTTGGGAAAAATTTCAAATGAGTGTTCTTGCCCGTTGCGTGTGGTCTGGCTAGCCGAAGATTTTTTTTTTCTACATCATCATTCTATTCCCCTGCTTTGAGGAAGTTCCCGTCGGAGCCAGCTGCAGACTTTGTTTTTCTTTTGCGACTTAATTTTTTTTTCAAGGACATAAAAGCTTTGTTCCAACCGTAGTTTGAAACTCCTGGAGCATGCGTAGAAGTATTTTCAAGTCGAATTTGACGTCAGATGACTTCAGATTTGACGGACAAAGACGTCCAAATGCTTCAGGAGTTAAAAACCAGTTTCGGTTGGAACAAAGCTAATATTAAAAAATTATTTGCTACACGGAATTCGATATAAATAATTTGTTGTTTTAACCGCAATCAAAATAAAATAAAAACGTCGGGCGGACCTTGGACGTCCTTGCTCCAGGGTTTCAATCCCACAGACCAAGTCCAAAGACCACACCCAGGTAAAGGCCAAGGTCGTTTGAAGAACATTCGCTATCAATTTTCCATGGCGGAAAAAAAATTTGCTAAAATCCGTACAAAAAAATCAACTTTTTATATGTTGGCAGCATTTATTAAACTTTTGCAAAGAAGTTAAAATTCAGGCATCCCTGTCTCAATTTTTGAATTACCAACTCTTCAACATCTTTTTTTGTCCAAGAAATACGTTTTTTGGACATTTTTGTAAATATGTAATAAAATTTTACGTTGGCAGCACTGTTTAAAGTTTTGGCGGGGTTGAAGTTACTATGTTGGCACCCATTCTAATTCTTCGTTTGCAAATCTTCACGAATTCAGTCAGATTTAAACTCAGCCCATCCTTGTGTAAGTTATTTTATTATTTAACACATGAAAATTTAAAATAACAATTAACAAAATACACAAAACATGTAAATTTTTGCAAAGCAATACAAACTTTTTTCGGACACAAGGGGTAGGTATGCAGTTGGTATTTTAGTTTCATACCTAAAGTGTCTTTTAAAATGGAAAAGTTTTCTGGTATTAAATACACGTTAAAGTCAAGTGAGAATTTTGAAAATTATCTCAAAGAAATCGGATTAACGCATGGATACGTAGTGCATTTATGCATCTCCGTCCCACATTTCAGTTATTTGTCGACGGCGAAAAATACCGCATGGTCTTCGGCACATCATTCAGCAAATTCGACATCGATTTTAAACTTGGCGAAGAATTCAAATTCGGCGTACCGATCCCGAACGGCGAAATCGTCCATGTCGTCGTCCATAAAATCGGCAACGACACACTCGTAGAAACTCAGAAACACGAAAACCAAAAAATTTCTATCGTCACTCGTAAATTTTATTTAGACAAAGCCATCATGACCTACAAATCTGGAGATGTTTCCGCCTCTAGGCTATATGTGGCTGATAAAATATGATTAAAAATAAATAAAAATTAGCATGATGGAGAAATTTTCAGGAATTAAGTATAAACTAGAATCAAGCCACAATTTTGACAATTATCTCAAAGAAATTGGAGTGAACCGTCTAGTACGAATGGCTTTTCTTAAACTCCGCCCGACTTTCCAGTTTTTTGTTTTGGGAGACGAACACAAACTGATATTCGAGACCCATTTAAGCCATGTTGAGATGAAATTCAAACTTGCGACACATTCGAGTATATTTTGCCGAACAAAAAGAAAGTTCTGGTACTGTCCATCAAAAAAGTGAAGACACTTTGTTCGAAGTACATCAGCATTCAAACAACAAAACTTCAACGGTGGAAAGAAAATTCTACATCGATCGAGCTTTGATGACCTTCGTCATCGGAAAAGTGACCGCCACTCGGTTATATCTGGCACAAAACGACTAATTTAGTACAAAATTTCTTTTATTCATCCCCTTTTTTATCACAACAAAATAAATAAATTCAGAAAAAAAATGAGCAATTTTTTGTACTAAAACCATTCGGATTATTTACAAATCAAGTTTGTTCTATTTTATGATGAAACCCCCCCTCCCGACCCGTTGCAAAAAAAAAAGGTTGAAAAATCCGCTCTAGTTGAATGAGCGAGTCAGTCATCAGATCACTTCGTCCGTCTCGCTCGTGGACTCGTTTTCGGCGATTTACTTGCCCTGGGAGACATGTCTGAAAAAAAAAGAAAACAAAATTATAGAATGGACTGCAGAAGAAACATCAAAACCATTCTGCGCAAATCAAAAGAGAGTTTTAGCCACACATTTTAATTGTTTGACAGATAAGTAAAGAAAGAAATGGATAAGGCAGAAAAAGTGAAAGTTTTCGCCCAGCCAGGCCACACGGAACAGGCCTAAATAGCCCTAATTTCTCCCTACTATCTCATAGCCTTGGCACATTACACAGACAGATCTTTCGTAATTTCGAAACAACCCTTGCCATTGGCAAATGGAAGATCTGTGAAAATTTGATAATTGAGGCAGTGATCTGGTTCCTTGTGGTTGATGAGAGTGGCTTAAACCATTTAAGAGCCTTCTATTGTCAATGGGAGTGGCTTAAACCATCCTAGAGCCTTCTATTGGTCTGTGGGAGTGGCTTAAGCCATTTTAGAGCCTTTTATTGGTCTACGGGAGTGGCTTGAGCTATTTTAGAGCCTTCTATTGGTATGTGGGAGTGGCTTAAACCATTCTAGAGCATTCCATTGGTCTATGGGAGTGGCTTAACCATTTTATAGCCTTCCATTGGTCTATGGGAGTGGCTTGAGCTATTTTAGAGCCTTCTATTGGTCTGTGGAGTGGCTTAAACCATTCTAGAGACTTCTATTGGTCGATGGGAGTGACTTAAGCCATTTTAGAGCATTCTATTGGTTGATGGGAGTGGCTTAAACCATGTGTGCAAATTGCAACCTTTTAGGTGTTCCAATACTGGAGACCCGCTACCACAGAAAACCTCACTATCAGATAACTATTAAATAATCTCCAACGTCTAAAGACCCCAAAAAGCGGAAATGGTTCGTATTGCAATAACTTCTCCACGAAAAAGCTACAAAAATGTGGCTGAAACTCAATTTTATCCAGGGTGCACGACAAAGAAAAATTGGGAAATTTGAGACATTAGCTTTGTTCCAACCGCAGTGAAACTGTTGGAACAAAGCTATTGATAGGTAGAGCTTAAGGATTGCCTGAACACCCTGGAATTTTTAAAACAAATTCACTAAGCAAAGTTCATGAAAATCCTATCAGTACCTCTAAGCATTTCAAAATAGCTACACACTACAAAAAAATAAAAATAAAAAAAAGTGCATTTTTGTGTGCTTGTGAAAAAAATAAAAAAATAAACACGCAACTCTAAACTAGAACAGAAAAAAAAATTGTGGCCTAACAAAATCCTCTCACATATTCCTTGTATCTCCTTTTTTGTTTTTTCGCCTTTTCTGTTTTATCTTGTTACCATGATGACCGTTTTCTGGAAAAATAAAATTACATTTCAACGGGAAAGATGTCCCGAGAGAACCCAGAATTGAAGAAAGAAATGTTTATAAATTGAGGGATTGATAACTTACTAAGGCTTTGAAGAGTTTCTTTAGGAAGCCATTCGTAATCGACGTCATCCTGGCCGGTTCCTGTTTCGATTTGCTTTTTGGCAGAGCCTGACGAAGAAACACGTTTTTTACCGACAGAGACAAGGAACTGTTGCCCGACGACTAATGCCAGAACAGTGCATGCGATTAAGAAAAGATAGAGGAAAAAAGTTTCGCCATCTAATCCTTCATCGAGTTCAATAATGTTGACTGTTTCATTATAAACACCTTCGTAAAATTGATTTCCACCCTAAAAAAATACAACAGTAAAAGAAGAATAGAGAATTCAAATTACCAAATCGCGTATCTTAGGTTGATGCTAAGCCCAAAAGGACGTCCAGCGAAAGCTTCAGCTGGGATGAAGCTGTAGAAAAGGGTAGCTTCTTGGCTCGGCTTGACTGTTTTTTCGTATGCCAAAGTTGAGAAATTTTGAATATAAAAGTTGAAATCCATCGGGTAACGGAATGAGGCATCTAATGTCTCGAGGACGAAATCTTGAGATCCTTTTTTTTAAATCCGACAGAAATTCGACCAAATTTCCTCCAGGGAGATCCAACAGAGTTCCAGAAAGAGGCGTAGGTTTAGTGAAAAGTATGGTCGTTTCTGCATCTGGAGAACCGCCTGGTTTATCAGCCGTTTCTTCTTCTTCTACCGCATCTTCACCAGTTACTGCAGTCTCTTCGTTTTCAACGTCCACCATCTCATCGTCCACATCATCTTCTTGTGCCCGAACTACACCTAGACAAATAAAAAATAAAAACGAAATTTTCATCACATTTAAACTTACCAGGGCTTAAAGTAAACACGATAGCCGGAACTACCAATAACAAAATGAACAAACTTTTCATCTTCGGAGGCTTGAAAAACTTAAAACAACACACTAAAAGTCCTGAACGTGAAGAAAGATCCCAATTAAATTTCCACCTTGTGAGAAATCATGAAGAAATGGTCCGATTTCTCGTGGTCCACTTGTGAAAAGATACCTGTGAGTTGTAAGTTGTATTTACGTGGCTACCATGGCCACTTCGAAGGGGAGTCTACGCCGCAGTGAAAGTGTTAACCGTTGAAGAAAATAAGAAAAATATTTTCCTAAAATTTTCTCTCATTCATAAAAAAATCCGATTATTTTCGTAATATTCTGTAAAAAAAAACTTATTTGTTTAAATTTTAATTTTGAACCACAAATTAGTCTAGAGCCTCTAGTGGAGAAAAAACAAATCTTTTAAAAGGGGATTTTTTTAAAAAAAGCGCGGCAAATCAGGGTTCTTCATCAACCAGTTTTCCCAAACATTTCAAGGCCGCAATTTTCATCTGATTTTCACCTAATTTTCACAGAATCTTTCTTTCGTAGTAGTCTTGAATATTTTGAGAGATTTTTACGAAATTCACAAAAATGGCGGAGATCTGTCTGTCTAAAGATTGGATGCGCTACAGCCGTACTATTGGTCCTATCTTCACCAATCACAATTCTCTTTTCAACATAACTCATTTTTCTTTTGGCTTATTTTTAGCACTTGCATTAAAATAGTTATTGAATTTAATGTAAAAGTTTGGCTTCCTCATAAAATATAGCTATGTTCCAACCGCAGTTTGAAACTGGTTTGAAACTCTGGAGCATGCGCAGAAGGATTAGGACGTCAAAATTGACTTCGTTCGAATCGTTTGTCGGTCAAAGCTGAAGTCATCTGACGTCAAAGACGTCCAATCCTTCTGCGCATGCTCCAGGAGTTTCAAACAAGTTTCAAACTGCGACTAAACTAACACCTTGTGATATTGATATAGTTCTTCATTTATTCTAACCGTGCAAAAAGTTTTCGAATGACGTCATAGATTATTAACCCTTTGTAGTCATGTCAACAGACCACTTTAAATTATCGACAGTAGAGTTTGTCAAATTCAATGAATATTTTCATTCAATTAAGAAAGGAAACAAAGCGATCCTCCCCCTAATTAACAAGCCTATAGACCGTTTACTAACATCCGAGCTTTTTTTCCGACCTTTTTTTATTCATCCTCCCCCATTGACTCCCTACATGTGGGTTAACACTTTTTCAAGTCACACGTAATAAATCTATAGAAACGACTTTTCCGGATGGTTAGAACAAGATTAATTGCTAGCCTTTTAGTTTATTTAAATAATACATTAAATATTAATTTAGAACCTACGCTTAGTCTTCCCGAAATTCCAGCAACAAGTAATTTTTTACTGTAAGCTTGCTTCTCAGAACGTCTCGTCTAACTCTCTGCTTTTAGGAGACTGGAAGATCCTTCCTCAAAAATGTATATGGAGGGTAATCCATAACTTCTTTTTCGGAAAATAAAGATGATTAACGCCTGAAGATCAGCAAAACCTGCACGACATAAAGGTCTTGCAAAAAGAAAGATAACTACGAAAAGGAGATTCTGTGAAAATCGGACAAAATTGCCGTGTTTCCTATGGAAAAATGCGACGGACGGACGGACGGCCGGCACTATAGACAACCTCATGATCGTTAAAGATCACTAATCAGTTTTCCTGTACGGGAAAGACCCTTTTAAGGAAACAATCGCTCCTTAGATTTTTCTTTCACGATTTTCCTAAAAATAAAATATTCTCTTCAGATTATGATCCCCTGAGCATTCCGATCATGAGAGTTTTCTGACTAATTGGCCTTTATTTTCTTTTTTTTCAGAGGTGTCTACTTCGCCGAAGCGATTCCAAGATTTCGGCGTCCAGACAACAGATATTTATCAACCTGAAGACCCTTTTTCAGGGCTTAATTGACCGTTTAGTGATCGCGTGATCCGTAAAGAAGGTGAGAAAGGAATCCCTTATTATTTAACCACGGAATCTTTACGTATTCAATTTGAAAGCACGAAAAAACATGAGACCCCATTTTCCCCTCTTCTTTTCCTCGCTCTCGAAAATTGGAAAAACAGGATAAACCCTCGGATAGCGGGCAATATATTTCTTTTTATACTTCCCCCCTCCTCCATTCTGGCTCTCCTATACTTTTTTTTGCCATTGCGAAATTCTCATGAATCGGGTTGAATTAACATAATACCTGAAAAGAGAGCGTGTGAGAGGATAGATAAGGGAATGAAGATATTAAAATAAATCTATAAATTCTTTAAGGGGGGTAAAAAAATCTTACCTTCTAACATTGACATATAAGCTAAGAAGTGAAAGTGAAAAAGGGAGAGCAAACTGATTGAAAAACCCTAATTAGCATCACAGGGAATACTAGACTTCAACGTATTTTTAATCATCCTGTTCTCCTAAGAAAGAATCTATTGGTAAAGTAGAAAAACCTAGTTCAATATGGTAAACCTAACACATCCCTAAAATAGGGAAAACCATAGAGAAGTTTTTCCCTTTAATTTATCCAAAAAATTATATTGCTGCACCTGTCGATGTAGGTATTGAACGTTGAAGTGATCCTAATTTGTCTTCTTCAGCAAACTGGTTCTTGAGCAAACGAGATGATGGACATAGAGGACTTTTCGAATTGTCGGATAATAGTCTTTTAAATTATATTTTTGGGGTATTTCAATGATGAAAAGAAAATTGATTAAATTGTGTATGAAATAATGAGTTAAAAATGGTAATGTGCAATAAGTGAGGCGGTATCGGCGCGAGACGCATGAGGGTTGAATTGGAGAGGGGCTTCGGGAGTGGGAAAAAGGATCGGGAGCGTCGGAGAGCCTCAGTGATTGTCGTGTAGTCTCAGAGTGATGTCGTGTTCTCGGCTAGGATGAAGTGCGTCGTGTTTTTATTGTTGCCGATCGGCGTTTTAGCCGGATCGGATTTCCTAAGGATGTTCCCGGCGAAAAGTACACCGTCTGATCCCTGTTATGATGAAGATAGGCCGAAACGTTGTATTCCCGATTTCGTCAATGCTGCATTCAACAACCCGGTAGAGGCTAGCAGCACCTGCGGTGCATTCGCTCCGACCAGATATTGCGATACGGCCGATTCTTGCAACGTCTGTGATGACGCTCAGCCCAGAAAACGCCATCCAGCTTCCTACTTGACAGATCTGAACAACGCCAATAATGTCACTTGCTGGCGTTCGGAACCTCTCGTCCCGCCAACAAGTCCAAACGCGCCTCCAGACAATGTCACTTTAAAACTCTCCCTAGGTAAAAAATACGAGCTAACTTACGTCTCCCTTCAATTCTGCCCAAAAGCACCAAAACCAGATTCGATCGCTATCTATAAATCTATGGATTATGGAAAAACATGGCAACCTTTTCAGTTTTATTCTTCTCAGTGTAAAAAATTCTACGGGAGAGCGAACAAAGCGAGTATTACAAAGGCTAACGAGCAAGAAGCTTTATGTACCGACTCGCATAGATTTACCGGAGATTCTCCAATTGCTTCAAGAATCGCTTTTAGTACTTTGGAAGCACGTCCTTCTGCTGCCGATTTCGATACATCTCCAATACTTCAAGACTGGGTTACTGCCACAGACATTAAAGTCGTTTTTAACCGTCTCAACTACCAGATTGAAGAGACTGAGGAGAAAAAGGAAGAAGAAGTGAAAGAAAAAGTTGTTCTCAACCCCGAACAAGATTTGGCCGACGAGGCTGCCATCGTTCCTCAAATTATAACGACGACACCAGCAACCATGACTTATCAGTATGCAGTATCCGATTTCGCGGTTGGCGGTCGCTGCAAATGCAACGGACACGCGAGCAAATGTATCTCCACTGGAAGCCAATTAGCCTGCGACTGCAAACACAATACGGCCGGACGTGACTGCGAAAGATGTAAACCTTTCCATTTCGACAGACCCTGGGGAAGAGCGACCGCACGAGACGCCAATGAATGCAAAGGTAAATTTTTTTCTTCCCGCGTATAATCGAGGGGAGGAAACTTCCCTTCAACCGCATCCCCCCTCTCTGGGCGAAGCTATAAAAGCAATTCAAACAGCCATAAAATTAACCCCTGGATCCCCTCATTACACTTCCCTTATTCATATGCAATAAATAAACCCCATCTTGTCCTACAAGGCTTCAATTATGGAATGTTAATACAGTCCATTTCGCACACTCGCTGTTATTACCCTTTGAATAAAACAGCTTTAAGATAAGAAACCTGTTAAAAAGCTTCAACTATGAAAAAACCGTTGATCCCAGGCCTCCCTGAATAATGCACAAATTTTAGCTTTTTGTTGACAATCGGGTTGTTTATTTTGTGGATGGTTTTTCGAAAGAAATGGTGATGAAAAACTTCGACGAAAGCAATAACCTCTTTCTCAATAGTCAACTTTTGTACATCCCATCATCCTTGACCGTACTATGCATCATTTTTATATCAATGCTCCTCTCCCCGTTTATTTTCCTTTATAGAAAAATACGTCCTTTATTTACACCCAAAAGATCCCCTTTTTGGGGCCGTTTAAGATTTAAGACTCACAATAGATTTAACCTGCACCTCGGGGGTACAATAAAAGCCAGCAGATGTTTTCCCCTCTTTGAAAAAAAAGGAAAAAAGAAGGCGTTAAAAATTTTTCCAAACGTTTACCCACAAATTTGATACTATCGCGTTGAAAAGGATAAATTGAGATTTATAAAAAAATTTGTTTTCTAGACAACAAAAAAGGAAGAGGAGAAAACCTGTTTCGGCAAACCCTTCATGTTTTATAACGTCCCGAGGTTTCTTATTTTACGCCTTTTTTTTTCATAGCTTTTTTTTTCTTTCTCTCTCTCCCGCGACACCCTTTAAATGGCCCTTACATAAAAAATAAATAAAAGCAACTCTTACCCCGTGGCAAATAAACATCCGAGGTTAAGAAGTTGAACTATCTTGTAATCTGAAGATGTAATGATTGTGCTAGTACGTGGTAAAGTTTGTTTTGAAATTTTAAGGCTTGTCTTGGTATGTTTGGTGGTCGTTTTTACGATCTAGAAGGCATTACACGGATTCTAGACGATTTAGAAGGCTTAAACGGACTGTAGACGCTTCTAGACGATTTAAAGGCTTTACACGGACTATAGCGCTTTCCAGACGATTTAGAAGGCTTTGCACGGACTATAGGCGACCTAGAAGGCGCTACACAGACTCTAGACTCTTTCAGACGATTTAGAAGGCTTTACACGAACTCCAGACGCTTCTAGGCGATTTAGAAGGCTGTACACGGACTATAAGCGATCTAGAAAGCGCTACACGGACTCTGGACGCTTCTAGACGATTTAGAAGGCTTTACACGGTCTATAGACGCTTTCCAGACGATTTAGAAGGCTGTGCACGGATTTTCGGGTTTTTGGGGAAGGGTCTTCCAGACACGGAGGGTCAAATCGAATATTTACCGATCTCAACTTTGTCTGTGATGCCGGCCGGCCGTCCGTCCGTAGCATTTTTTTCCGGAACACTTTACGGCCACAGTTTCCTACAGATTTTCACCAAATAGGAATTAAACAGTGGAATAAAAGAGTGGGAACTCTGCAAAATGGTTACCATGGTTATCTTAAAATTAAAAAAAAAAATTACTTCGTTAGCTGTACCTTGCTGTGCTTTGTAAATGGTATGAATACCGTTTAAATGACGATTTAATTTGCCCAAATGGACGTTGAAAAAAAAATTCTCTTTTTTCTTCTCTTTTTGGAGTTTCCCCGTTGAACATCTGGCTATGACGGAAGCCTTGTTTAATCGGAGGCAGAAAAGGAACGGTTTTTGCGCGAGAAGGACCTTTTCTCCCGTCGAACCCTTCGCCCCTCTCATCCCCAGCCGCCCCCGAAGGCGGTTAACGAGGACTTCAAAGCCCGGTCCCAGGAACCAACTCGACCGTACTACCTCATTTACACCACTTAACTCCACAACCGACCCTTTCACTCCTAATCCAAACTCCCTCTTTTCTTTAATAAATAAAAATAAAAAGGGGAGGTTTATTTTGCGACTTCTGTTTATTTTAAAACTTTCTTTTTTTAATTATGCAACTTTAAGGAAATCCTTCTTCAATAATTTTGCTTCTTGAATTCAACCCTTAAAGATTTAGAGACTCTTTCTAGGGAGGGCGTCACAATTTTCAAAAGTTAATTATTCCATCGTGTTTTTCGTGTAATTTTACATGTCTATACCTGCCGTAAAAAAGAACATTTAGTATAAATAATGGCGTTTTAAAACGGCGTTTAATGGGAAGTTCAGGAGGCGTTTCCCGCCGTCATCAGAAGTTGTTAGCGACCATTAGTATGTATGCAAATATATAATTGAGATATCTTAAAGGCTTCAAAAGTTGACGATGATCGCCTTTCAAGGAGCCGTTTCGCAATTAGACTTCGAGTGGTCAAGACGAGTTAGTTTTGAACTTGGGCCTATAATTAAAGGCGATAGATAATTTTGAAATTCCCTATCATTGAGATAATCATCTTTAAAACGGTCTAATTAATTTTTTCTAAAAGTGACTTGAGTACAAATAGGTCATTGTTTTTACATTGAACTTTAAAATATTGATGAAATCAATATTTCTTTAGGGTCGATATCGTTTAAAAGCAATTATTTGGGCCTAAGTCTTGATGGAAAAAAAAGGCTAGAAGAGAATTGCAAATGACGGAGTCAAAGGGATCAAAGGGAAGTTTGAAGATGTTAGGGTGACGTGGAATAGCAAAAGAGGCGAGAGGAAAAAAAGAAAGGGCGAAACCAATAGATTGGGCAAAAGTGAAGAAGACTTTGAATAAAAATAGGGTTTCGCTCTGGCGAATATAAGAATGTGATGGGTAATGCTGAAGTCCTTTCAAAAAAGAAGAAAAAGTTATAAAATTTAGACATTTTTCTTTGCCTATTTTTTTTTCTTTCTTAAAATTTTAACATTTCAACAATACTAAAATCTAACTTTTTGACGGTCCGTAACTCCGAAACCGTTCACTTTAGCGAGATTATATACTAAACACTTTTTTAAGAAAATTTATTTTAAATTATTTTTGTAGTTTATAATTTTTGCGCTAAACATCATAGTTTTCGAGATATTTGGCAAAAACAGATAAAAACCGCTTTTTGACAACCTTTGCCAAACCCTAACTTTTGATGGCTTGTAACTTCGAAACCGTTCAGGTTAGCAAGATAAAGTGCTTAACGTTTTTTGTTGAAAATTTTTTAAATTATTTTTGTACTTAATATTTATGCGCTAAACTTCATAGTTTTCGAGATATATGACAAAAAACAGCTTTTTGACAATCTTCTCCGCCATACCTATTCAATCCGTGTTTTAGCGCTCCAAATTTGGGCTATAGAAAATTTTGGCATTTTCAAAATATTTTTCCTTTGATTAAAAAGTTTCGGCCCTTTTTTTGCGTAATTGCGCCGTCCTGTAATATGCGCATTATAATTAATTGATTGTAAATTCAAAGTTAATTATGATAATTATCCCGTTTGCGTATTGCCCGAGGTGGTTTAGTGGTTTCGATAGGGCTTTCAAAGGGATCTTTTGACCCTTCCAAAGAGGATGTTGCGCCAAAAGAAAACTTCCTTCAAGAGGGTTAAGAAGTAAACAATCCGTTATCGATTTACAAAGGGGGAGTCAAGATTCATTTTTTAAAGAAATCTATGAATAAAACAAATCTTGGACAAAATCCGGCAATACACACACGTCGTGCGATCTTGTTTACGCGGGATTTAGTGAAAGTTAAAGGGAGGGTGTCGAAAGTTTTATCCGGAGAGTTTCGAGACGTGATTCCGTGCAAGACTTCGGATTTTGTGGGTTCCAAACGTAGTTTCCTTTTAACTAACGACTTCTCCCTTTCGGCTTCGCCATATTTTTGTTACAATTTATTGAGGGCTTCAACTTCCAAAAGCGCACCCTTTTCGATAAAGAACATTCTTCACTGATAACACTTTCGACAATCTAAACGGGAACTTTCGCCATAAAAGCAACTCGCCATAACCTCATCCTAACGGCAATTCGGCATAAAACGCAGTTTTTAGGGTGTGATTAAGAGTTGCTTTTAGGTGAAATCATGGCAAGTTTTTAACTTCCTTAAATAAGTTATTTTTTAGGGCGAAAGGACTGCCCCCCCTTAAAGCAAGTTCTTTATGTACAGGGTGTTCCAACCAATGAACCAGCAACTTTACGGCAAAGCATTTAGTCCTAAAAAAAAGCAAACCCTTTAATCAAAAAATGTCCAAAAATTGATTTTAGACCAAAAAAATGCCAAATTTGGCATTTTTAAAAGTTGTCCAAAGAGGTCAAATCAACTTGACATTTTGCGTAGATTACGAATCTGAAATAAAAAATAGAGGTTCTCATTTTAAAAAACGAAGTTGGTGCCGCTCTGGGACACCCTGTACACCAAAATCAAAATTCGTTAGTTGCAATCAATTGGTCAAAAAATAAGGGGATTTACATTTAACTTAGGACTAAATGCTTTGCCGTAAAATTGCTGGTCCACTCTAGTTGGAACACCCTGTATAAAACCAGTAGATATTGTTCCATTGACATTAAGAACCCATAAAATTTGTAATGAGAATCACAATTTATCACTTTTCGGACGTTTACACGGTTTTTTGTAAGCGGCGAGACAAACGGAAAAAGAGACAAACATATCGCGATGGCCACCGGTAAATTTACATACACACGACTTTATATGTTAAACACCATATTATATGTTAAAACGTGACGACGTTTAACATATGCTCGCGCCGTGCAATTGTTTGAAATTGATTATAACTTTTTTTTTCTCCCCTGCACATTTTTCAACCGGTTTTATGATCGAAAAAAACGATAAAGCCAATAAACGAGTCGTAAAAAAAATCGTTATTCAATTAATAAAGTACAGCGACCTCGTTTTTTTTATGACGTTTTAAAGATTGAAGAAATATACTTAAAAAAATAGTTTGGTTAGTTAGAATCGTGTCTGAGGATAAACGGCCTCGTGGGAAATCAAACTTTTATCTTCCCATAATATCGTCGGTGTACGTAATGAAAGGTCGCCATATTCAACACCTTTTTTTTACCGTTTTTTTTTTGTACCTTCACTTTTAATTACTTATTTACAAAGGTGTCGATCGCGATAAGGGAACTAGTTAAGAAACATAATTTTAGTTTTAAAAGTGATTTTTAAACACGAAGTTGATTATTTTTTAATCAAAAGACTTTTTTTAGGGCATTCTCTTTTAACAGCCGTTGGCAAATAAGGTAGCGGAGTTGTTTAGCTTCTGATCTTAATCTAGAAGGCATTTCTTAATAAAAAATGCCACACAAGTTTTCTGATTAGCAATCAACGATTCTCTATAAACATTTATCTAAATTCCCGGCGTTTTCTTTGGTTTTTTTCTGATCAGAAAACCTGTCCTTTTCCTCCATCTTTTGGCCAAAAGAAACCATTTTTTCTGGGTTTTTCTCGGGTTTTCAGCTTAGAAAACCCTATTTTACATCATTTTCTTTCGTTTTCCTTGATTTATCGTATAAAAGGAACCATTTTTACCCAATTTTTTTGAGGAGTTTTCTCATTTTTCGGCTGTTAACATCCCCTTGTGGAGTCTTCCACGATTTTCTGATAAAGAAACCACATTTTCGCATTGTTTCTATATGAAATGAATAACAATTGCATTAAAAATAAAAAAGATTATATTCACAAGAGAGAAAAAAGGGGGCCAAAGCTTTCAGAGCTGTTATTAATATTTTCCTCTTTTTTCTAGGTACAAATTTGTATAAAACATTCAAAGTGTAAAAAGAGGAAACTTCATCAAATATTTAATAACATCGTTGTGAAATATTAAAGAAATTACGATAAAAAAATTCCTTCTTTTTTAAATAAAATTTGAAAGGGAAAAATGACGGCCTAAGGGTAAATTGGACGAGATCTTGATTTTTTTTTCTCTTTTTTATTGGCCAGAGGCAAGGTGATTCCAGGCCGTTATTGCTCGAGGCTTTCACGCGGGCGGTAACTCGTGCAGATTTGAAGGAAAAAAATGTTTTTAATTTATTTAATTTTCAATTTAAGGTCGAATTTAATGACGGAATAATAAGTATCAATAAATCGTAAAAGAAATTATAGGTTTTTGATTTTTATGTTCACAAGTTACTTTTTTTAAATCGCTTATTTGAGCCTTTTTAACTTCCTCAAATGTTATCGTGATACCCTCAATGTTTGGGAAGGGTCGTTTTGACCCGTGACCAATATCAAGTTGGCCTTTAAGTTCAAAATTTGGAAAATTTCACGGGTTCTCCCCAAATTTTCAAAAATGATGGATGGTACACATTTTGAAACATCAAATTATTTTAAAGGGATATGAGGGTTTTAAGTTGGTGGCTTTGTATATTTTTCGTTGTGAGCAACGGTTTTCGGTTTTTCCCTTCTATCTTGGAAACCGTCGCTCAAAACGAAAAATGTACTAAGTAAAAGTTGAAGCTACGGAAATTTACTACATAAAATATATTATGGTTTTTTCCGTCAGAGCAATATTTTAGGAGATATGAAGGTTTTAAGTTTTCAGACAGGCTCTGTAGGATTATTAGTTTTAACCTCAATGAATAAAAAAATTTTTGTAGGAAATCTTTGTACCTACAACTTTTACTTAGAACATTTTTTTGTTTTGAGCGACGGTTTCCGAGATAGAAGGGAAAAACCGCAAATTGTTGCTCACAACGAAAAATTTGCAAAGCAACTCACTTAAGAACCCTCATATCTCCTTAAGTATTGCTCTGACAAAAAAACCAATGAGGTCTTTTTTGTAGGAAATTTCCGTAGCTACGACTATTACTAATGACATTTTTTCGTTTTGAGCGACGGTTTCCGAGATAGAAGGGAAAAACCGAATACCGTTGTTAACGAAAAATTTGCAAAGCAACCAACTTAAATACTTCCATATCTCCTAAAGTATTGCTCTGACCGAAAAACTAATAAGATATTTTATGTAGTAAATTTCAGTACCTACAACTTTTACTTATGACATTTTTTCGTTTTGAGCGACGGTTTCCGAGATAGAAGGGAAAAACCGAAAACCGTTGTTAACAACGAAAAATTTGCAAAGCAACTCACTTAAAAACCATCATACCTCCTTAATTTATATAAGAAAAAAGACATTTAAAATGATTTAAATTTTTTTTAAATGAATAATGAAAACTTTAAACTGCTAACAAAATTATTTCTTTAATTAAAATTTTTATGCGCAGCTGTACCCCGTTATATCGACCTTTTCCTCTTGTTACATCCAAAGTTTTAACGCCTTTTTGACCCAGCATTAAACGGTGTTTAAAAAATTGCCGTTAAACTTGGAAACTATTAAAGAAATAATCCAAAATTACCATTCTGGGGGAAAAAAAAGGACATTTTCGAAAAATCATCTTTTTAGTGTATCACAATAACTTTCTTTTCAAGAAAGAAGTAATTGGTGATTACGTGATTTTATAAAAAGATGTCGTAAACTTCACCCTCAATTAAAATTTTTTCATGTCGGCAAATCAAATAGTGGATCGGTAAAAAGTAGAATTTCCGTCGCGGCGAAAGTGATACTGAAGTCGAAAAAATCGTGACTCACGCCCTGTCTAGGCAATTACCCCTTAAACGTAAATCCTTTTGAATGAAAGAAAAAAAGCCGAAGTTTTTTTCTTCTTCTCTTTTTTTTATGAATGGGGATCAGTCACAGACTTAGCGAAGGTTTTTTTGAACGAAAAGTAATGAGATAATCCCTTGGGTCCGTCATTTCAGGTCAAAAACTTCCTTTTAAAAAGCCGACCGGTTTAAAAAGAGATTTTCAACGAATTTGTCGCCGATTTCTTTGAGGGTGGCCTTAAAAATGAAAAAGGTATGAAGCAAAACAATTTTTTAGGGGCCCTTTTTTGTATGGGTATTGAATGAGACTGAGCCGTCACGCTCGGCTATGTAACGCTTCGTTTTAAATCGGTTCTTACGTGTGGTTGTTGATTCACATCGGAGCCTACCAACGATACCTTTTTAACCTATAGTTCCATTTTCTTCATTTTTCAATTTAAATTGGCGTTTCTAGACTACATTTTCTTTTTAAGGTCTAATAGATTAAAAAATTATACCGCCTCTTCCTATAGGGTTGAATAAGCACCTGTATACATAATTGAGTAAGGTACACCGTGAGAAGCCGACAAAAAAGTTAAAAGAAAAAAATGTGTCTGAGGTTAATTTTTTATAAAAACACCTGTTGGAAGCACGAGTTATTTTAAATAGCAATAATATAAGGTTTTTATAATGTCTTTAGTAAAAAAAGAAGGAAAAAAAAGTTTTTTAACTTAATCAAAATGAGACCCCTTCTACTCCTTTTAGATTGAGTAATTAGAATCGGATGTAATTTCCAACTTTTCTGCTCTTGAAAAACTTTAGTCCCTCACCTTTTCTAGATTTTCTCCAATGAATCCAGGTTAAGTACCAACATGGCGGGTATAAAAAAAAGGGGGGGGGGGAAGGCATAAAACTCATTGATGGGAAAAGTTTTTGATTCAAATAAAGTCGCTTTATACTGATTTTCACTTTTTTCGTACAACCCTGCCCAAATCAATAAGTTTCGAATTTAAAAAAATTAATAATCCTTCTCACTTAATACAGGAAAAGATATTGCTTTGGGCCTGGGAGTCTTAAAAATGTGAATCCCCCTTTTACTTTAAAAATCCTCCCGTTTTTTAATTCTGTTTTTGGGTTTTCAGACACATAGCCTAATTCTGTTTCACCCAGCTGGCTATAATTTGTCATTTACGTAACTGTCACGAAGAGAAGTTATTGTATTACCCTCCAATGTTTTTTGAAAGAGGGCCACTCCCGGAAACCAATAGAACGCTCTAGAATCGTTTAAGCCTCTCCCCTGACCACAGAAGCCCTAGAAGTTTAAGCCACTCCCACTGACCAATAGAAAGGCTTATGAAGGTTTAAGCCACTCCCACATACCAATAGAAGGCCTAGAATGGTTTAAGCCACTCCCACTGACCAATAGAAAGGTTTAAGAAGGTTTAAGCCACTCCCACATATCAACAGAAGGCTCTAAAGTTTTTAAGCCACTCATACTGACCAATAGTAAGGTTTAAGAAGGTTTAAGCCACTCCCACATATCAACAGAAGGGTCTAAAATGGTTTAAACCACTCCTACTGACCAATAGAAAGGTTTAAGATGGTTTAAGCCACTCCCACATATCAATAAAAGGCTCTAGAATGGTTTAAGCCACTCCGACTGACCAATAGAAGCCTCTAGAATGGTTTAAGCCACTCCCACTGATCAATAGAAGGTCAATTTTCCCAATTTTTTTCGGATCAAGGAAAATTCAGGCTTTTGACTATCCTTTTTAAAATTTTGAATGAATGTTGAAAACGCAATGTCATCGACAACCTGATGGATCGGATTACACTTTTAATGGCCATAAAGAGACCCTACAAAAAATTTAATGTGAAATTAAATTATGTACAGTCCGCAGACATATTTTTTCTTCTTTTACTTTATAGCTATCGTAAAAAAAGGGGGAATAGAAATTTCAAAACCTTTTCAAGTAGCATTTCGTCACGACCAGGGTGGTCGTTTAAAAAGTATTTTTTTCTTCGCCAGGGTTCCTCTAATTTCCAATAAATCACCTTTTCTCCACTATCAGTAAAAACATTAGACGTGTCGGGATTTCGGGAGAGGATACGGGCGCTTATCGTGTCGTTAGCATCTTGTGGATCCAGATTTCTTCGCCAAGATAAAAATGGCGTTCATTTAAAGAAAATCTTGATTACAAGTAAAAAAAAATTGTTTTTAAGAAAATAATTTTTGCATTTAAAAAGCGAAATTTTCGTTCAACTTTTTAAAAGGTTCTTTTGAATTCTCCCTTTTCAGTTTTCAGAAAAAAAGGGGTTTAAATTGACTAATTACTCCTTGGGCCCTTTTCGTATGTTAATGACTTTCTTTTGTACGGATTTCTAAGATTTTGAAATAAGTAGGTAGAAAATTTTTTTACCTTTTTTTTCTAAACTTACGATCTTATTATACAGGAGAACACGGACATATAAAATTATCTACCGTTTAAGTTATGCACTCCTACGTGTTTGACCTCCAACCGCCGCGCCATCCTGTGATTTATTTTTTAAACTACATTGATGTTTTATGGCCTCTTAGTGTGTGATTATGAGGAGGTTATTTTTTTCGTCGGCCATTAGAAACCTTCGGCGCATTTTAAACAGTTTTCGCGTTGAAACTGTGGGCTCAATGGAAGAGCTCAAGGAACATAACTCATCCTTATAGGGAAAAACGGCTTTGAAGAAGATTCGTAAATAAAACCGGGAATTTACGCATTTAGAATAAAAGGGCTTTCAATCCCATTTAATTTTCATAAGGGCTTTAAAATCACCTCGGGAGGGAGACCGAAAACCATTAAACGCTTCTGTAAACGCGACTGGTGGATTCAAACAGACAGGAAACAGTTGAAAACCAAATCAATCGGACCGTTTCCTTTTCGCTAACGAGTCTCCCTCATTTTCTTCATCCCCACCGTTTTCGCTCGACGTTGCAGTTCCGCTTTGAATTACTCATCCTCGGTTAGTTTTCCATCTTTTGAAGTGGGTTTTTTTTAAATATATTTTTTATCTCTGTAAATTGAGGAGAAAGGACTGAGGGAAGTGGGTTAGAGCGAGTTCTCCCTTTAAAAGGGAAGGTCCACATAGCTCCACGCACCTCATCGCTACTTGTTACACACGGTTCCCTAATAGAAGAAGAACCTGTTGTCCTCAAGTTCACCTCTTATAAAACTCAAACTTATATAAATATAAAATATCTCTTATTTCTTTCTAGTGTCAGCACTCCTTTTTTGATTGACTTTAAGCACTCTGTTGAAAGCCATGACGGATTGTCTGTCATCTTATTGGACCGTTCTAACTTCAAGGCCATTCCTGGAATTTCTGCCTGTCCAGAAACCCCCATTTTTATGATAATTTGACGTTTTTAGGGAGTTTTTCTGAGTTTTTTGATCGAGACCCCCCCCCCCCCCCCCGAACTCCATTTTATAAGGTACCTATTCTGTCATTTTCCTAAAGTATGGTTTTTTGGATAAGAAACCACTTTTAACTTCCTCAAAGAAGTTATTGGGAAACCCTCCACGTCGGGTTTTTGGGGAAGGGGTCTTCCAGGGTCTGGAAGACAGTCTACGGGGTCCGTAGGGTAAATTCGAATATGGATCTTTACCGATCTCAACATTGTCTGTGGTGCCGGCCGGTCGTCCGTTGGTAGCATTTTTCCCGGAACACCTTACGGCCACAGTTTTCATCCGATTTTCACCAAATTTTCACCAATTACTCCTTATTTTTTTCAAATTTTCGGTGTAAAAAATTTCCACTTTTTTTAATAATTATTTTTTTTAGTAGGGAGAAATTTCATACTTCTACCCATTACGAGAGGCACATCCCTTGGCCAAAGAGCCCATTATTTCTACCTTGACACTGAGAAAAATTTTCGATAACAAAAAGCTCGGGAAATTAAAAAAAAATCGGAATATTTCTCAAAAAAACTTAAAAAATTTCTTGAAAAACTTGGAAAATTTTTCGAAAAAAAAACTTCACCTCGGTTATAAAAAAAAACTTCCTTATACTTCCCCTCCCTTATACTTCGCCCTCCTTTATACTTTCCCTCCCTTATACATCCCCCCGTTATACTTTCGTTCCCTTTTACTTCCCCCCTCCGTTATACTTCCCGCTCTGTTATACTTAGCCTGACTTATACTTCCCCCTCCGTTGTACGTCCCCTCCTGTATTGTTATCTCTCTTTAAGGAAGTTTTCGTTGGAAGCTCTTCAAACCAGTAATTTTCCTTGCTTTTTTGTGTTTTCCTCCATATTTTGGTATATAATTTTGATTATATTTTAAAATAGGACGGAATCAGAGATAAAGATATTTTATTTAGTTCTAATCCATTACAAACTTAGTGATCTATGCAGTCTGAAAAGTTAGTGACCCTTTTCGTGGGAGAAAAAACACCAGCTCTCCCTTTACTTTTAGTTTATTTAAATACAACTTGGGAGATCAAATATTTTATATTTATTTTAAGCCGTAAAAAAAAGCTTTGAAGATTTACATACAAAAAAAGGCATTCGGGTAAAAGGACAATTTGAAAGTTAAACAGTATGACCCAGATTTATTTCTTGTTTGTTTCTCTTTACACGAAAACCTGGGGGAGGATTAAAAAAATACGGATGAAAAAACCATATGGCCACTCTTAAACGAATAGCCTCTAGGTGTGTATATTTAGAGAAGTGTGAGGGAAGTAGTTTTTTTTTATTTAAGGAAGAAATTAATAGCGGAAATTAGAATCAATTGACCGAAAACACAAACTTAAAAAGTCGTCAACAAACCTGACAATGTTAACAGCAGGAAGTTATCAATTATGTTAATTAACACTTTTTTTTCTGCCATTTTCTTACCCTTTTGGCGAAAAAAGATGGGATTTCTGGCAAACGACTGTGTTTTCCTAAGGGGTAATTTAGTAGAAGTTCATTAACAGCTGTTAATTCTAAATGAGATTAGGAAGCTGGAGGGATAAACCCTTCGGGGGGTGAAGCCGGAATTCCGGAGGGTTTCAAAATAAAAGAAATCTCTTTACCCTTAAAACCTTCGAAAAATCACTCGAAAAATACAACGACCTTCCTTTTTCGCTAATAAGTCGATAATTAGTTTAAATTTTTGTAAGCTTCTAATTTAAATTTTTCACAAAAATAACTTTGAAATGGGCTGTATAATAAATTATTGAAGTGGACAGTTTTATTGGTTTTAGACATCAAAAGGCATCGATATTAATTACTCTGATGGAGCAGAATTTAATTATAAACCTAACGATTTGTCAATATTCTGGGGAATGATTATATGGATTACTTTTTTTATAATTTATATTTTTTCTAATATGTCGGAAGAGTGTAAAAATTGAGGATTTCATGTCTGCTATTTAGAAAAAAATGTTTTGCCCTTCTGGTTTTTTTCTCGTCCTTAGAAACAGATAAGCCACGGGGCACGTGCTTAAGGGTCCCCCCCACCACATATTTTTTTATTGAACCCTTTCTTTATTTTTTGTCACCAGATCTAATTGAACAATAGGGACATAATTCGATATCCGATAGGTGGGATTTTGTCCGGCGGAAGGGACTCGAGGAAAAAAAGAGGCCCTTTTGTTCCTTTTGAATTCCGAAACAAGATAAGCATCTTAAAATCGAATCTTTTGTAAAAAGTGAAGGTGAAAAAATGGGCTTTCATTGTGATTTCCTCAACGTTCATAAGTTACTCTTGTTTTGATCAAGAAACATAAACATGTTCAGACGTGTCAAAACAGAATCATTCAAAGGCTAAAATGGACTTTGAGGGGCTATAATATACAGGTGTCCCAGGTACAGGGACCAGCAGTTTTACGGCAAAGCAGCATTTAGTGCCCCCCCCCCCCCATTTTTGAACTGGGAAAGCCATTTGGTAGATTTTGGTTTGGATATACAGGGTGTCCCAGAGCGACACCAACTTCGTTATTTTAAACGAAAACCACTATTTTTTATTTCAGATTCGTAATCTACGTAAAATTTCAAGTTGATTTGACTATTCATTTGCCAAATTTATGGATTTTTAACAAAAAAAAAAACGAAGTTTGCTACCTTCTTAGCGTTCTCCAAAATGATCCGATTTAAATTTTGAAAATTGATATGCTCATATTTTGCGGCCTAATTTTCGGTTTCCCAAAATATGAAGAAATCGATTTTTAAC
The DNA here is from genome assembly GCA_014119065.1 of Orius insidiosus. Taxonomy (NCBI): domain Eukaryota; kingdom Metazoa; phylum Arthropoda; class Insecta; order Hemiptera; family Anthocoridae; genus Orius; species Orius insidiosus. The sequence continues at coordinate 145,526 of JACGAQ010000269.1, read as the reverse complement.
GTTAAAATACATAATTTTTTGAAGCGCTAGGAGGGTCGCAAATTCCTAGTTTATTCGTTAAGTTTGATCTCTTATTCTCAACGTCCATCCTTAATTTGGTTTTCGTGATAATTTTTGTAACGTTATTTAGGTTTTGTTTTTATTTTTATTTATTTAAGGATATCAAATCTGACCACAAAAGGGTATCTCGCTTAATTTGCAACTAAAACGGAGTTGGACGCATGAGCGATTTCAGACTTGTGTCCAATTACGTCAGAGTCCCGCTTTGGATTGTTTGTACACGTTTAAACATTCCAATTAATCCCTTTAATTCGGATGAATAAATTAGTTTATCGCGGAAATTGGAAAATTCGAAAAGAGATAAGGTCGAAAAAGTGGTCGAAGACGAAATGGGATATCGGATTCCCGGGAGTGCTGTTACCGATGTTCCAAGTTGGGTCCAAGACCTCTCGTTTCGGCGGTCGGTGTGCAGGGGGGGCATCTCATCGTCACAGCACCCGAGGGGATTCGGGGCGGGAATGCCGCCTTGGGGATTCCGGTAATGTCCGTGCCCACTACAAACCGAGCATAAAAGAGAAAGCCGAATGGGGCGGGGGTTATAAACCGACATCTGCCGATATTCTTTATCGGATGGCGATCTCGTTTACGATCTAAAGCCTTCCAGTCGAAATTCGTCCACTTAAAACTTACTTAAAATATCTATTACATGAGGTTCTTAGCATAACATTCTAAACTGCGGTCTACGCCCACATCAGGATCAACCCTCCACGCAAGATTCAAATAAGTTTTTGACCCCACCCTAAATCCTACTATGCCGTTTAAAATTAACTAGCGGGTAACCGCTTCTTCTTATCACAGAACCCACGTATTAACCACTCCGCGCAAGTCTTTCGGTTTTCTCCCGTTTGGCGTGTCCCACATCATCACGAATGGTGAGTCCCTGGTTCAGACCTTATGCGAATAGTCGCTGGGTATCTGGATCTCAGCACCCTGCTTACCGATCGATTTTCTCCTCTTCTCCGTTTCAATATGAGTAGATTCTGAAAATTTCAAGACGATTTGTATACGGGTGCCGAGATATAGTACTTCAAAAATCCCGTTTTTCGCCGCAACCGTGTTCTCATTCAGCTACAGCCTCTCCTAGTGCACCGATTGACTTGCAATTTTGCCCAGAGCTTCCTTTCAATTTCTTCATTCATCCTTTGCATACCGAAATGGGTCTCAGTCCTAGTAGATACTGTTGCTAACTGAAGACGGCAGAGAACCAAGGGTTGATTGTTGGCCGAGGTTGCCGGCAGCCGCCCTTCGACAAGGTCGTGGGTTCGATTCCATTGCGTTGTGTTTTAGGTTTCCCTGGGAGCTGTAAAAGAATTCATTGCTCCTCGGTCGACCCGTCACTTAGTTTCATCTTCAGAGATACCAAATTGTCAAGTGCTCAAAAGATTATTTGTTTAATATATCATTATTATTTTTTTCTGAAGATCGTTTATCTTCAAAGGAGTTTAATAAATAGGTGAAATGCATTAACATGAAAGTTAAGGGGTCAGAATAGAATTTGATGTACCGGGACAGTGACATAATTTATAACCTGACAGACTGGGGAGCGTTGCGTGACTGATGAATCATGTTTATCTCGATACGAGGTTCTTCTCGACAACCCCCGGAGCACGAATCACTTAAAAACGGGAAGGCCTTTTTAAAAGTCGACTAATGAAAATAAAAAATTCACCCTTGAACTTGAAACTTGATTTTGAGCACTGAAGACTTCGGAAGAAATGAAACTTTAAAGCAGTTTCCAATTAGACTTCAATGATTCGCGAAGGTTATTAAACAAGAAAACCTATTAACTACGATTATCTCCCGCGAAACACCGTGAAGATAAAAAAGTCCACATAATTATAATCAAGTCATTTTCTACTTTTTACTGCTGTTCTTATGTGTAGAACAAAATGAATGGTGCAGAACAAATTACTTATTTACGCCATAAAACTAACGTAAGAAATATCCCTGTCAAAACTATTTAATCCAGCTGATCAAAACCTCCGTCTTCAGGTTCACCTACATTCCAATTGAATTCCCCGATGAACAACCCAAAATTGTAGAGGAAAATCTTAATTTCGTTAAGTCGTTTACAAGTCATAATATGAATTTATAGACAACCCTGAATCCCGGATAGCCCCTTCAAAACGTATATGATGCCTTCCCTTGCGCCTCCTGGGAAATCAAACGCTCTCTGGGTGTGAGAAGGGGCGATATCGTCCCTTCAGGCCCTAAAGGACTAAAAAGATCTTTTTGGATATTGAATTAAAAAAAATATCTTGGCCTTTTTAACCTGTAAAATATTTATTACAAATTCACGCAAACATCGCTAGGGAATATCGACTCGTGGTCAATGTAAACAAGGGATCCTCTGTATAATTACCGTGTAAACATTTAGAGAAGCTGGGATACTCCGCTAACATCCTTCCCTATTCATAATCATTTGAAATTTTAATATGTTATATCTAGTGTGTTTTGGACATTGCCACCAGTTTTTCTTTACTAACGCTTCAAAAGGACATTGGCTAAACTGATATAAAAGGCGGGAGAAAAACATAACCTTCCAATTTTGTAACAAAAATGTAGCCACCCGTTCTCCCTAGTGAATATACATTTAAAAATCTACTCATTTTTACCCGATTTTCTGGCGATTTCGAGAAGCTGGGATACTCCGCTAACATCCTTCCCTATATTCATAATCATTTGAAATTTAATATGTTATATCTAGTGTGTTTTGGACATTTGCCACCAGTTTTTCTTTACTAACGCTTCAAAAGGACATTGGCTAAACTGATATAAAAGGCGGGAGAAAAACATAACCTTCCAATTTTGTAACAAAAATGTAGCCACCCGTTCTCCCTTGTGAATATACATTTAAAAATCCTACTCATTTTTACCCGATTTTCTGGCGATTTGAGAAGCTGGGATACTCCGCTAACATCCTTCCCTACATTCATATTCATTTGAAATTTTAATAAGTTACATCTAGTGCGCTTTGGACATTTGCCACCAGTTTTTCTTAACTCCAAGTGGACATTGGCTAAACTGATATAAAAGGCGGGAGAAAAACATAACCTTCCAATTTTGTAACAAAAATGTAGCCACCCTTCTCGCTTGTGAATACACGTCTACATTTAAAAGCCTTTTTTACCCGATTTTTCGGCGGATATCCGCTGAGAAACTTCTATATCATGGTTTTCAGCAGTAAAACTTCCATTTTTACTGAACTTTCGGGCTTTTTCCCCTGGTTATTCTGAAAAGGCAACGCATGCAAAGTTGCCCATGGAAGTTTTTATTTTTATTGCCTTCAACAAAGTACCAAAACTGCATGTCCCATTTTTTAAAATCTTGTGCTAGGATCCCAGTTTGGATCGATAGAGATTGCGGAACGGTGGCACGCCCCGAATGTATTCTGCAGACAGTCCTTGACTCCGAAAAGGACAGAGTTCAGATTAAAGAAAGAGAGAGAAAAAAAGGAACTATTTTGCAACCGCATCCTCTTAATTTTTTAATATTCTAAACAAAGGCCTTTTGTTTCTTTTTTTCAGGTGAGAGAGAAAAGGATCTTATAAAAGAAGACTCTATGAATCTTAACCAAATTAAATCCAATGACTCTTTCATTAATCTCGTCGAGTCACCTCTACTTATTGACCTTTAGGTTACACGGTAAGATTTAATACTAAAAAGGAAAAAAAAATTGGCCTTGATTTCCGTCTAATCGGGGACGTTGTTCTTGTAAATCGAAACCTGGAGGTTGAGAATCCCATGTTACACAAGGAGTAATATTAAGTTTCCCGCATTTCTATTTTAAAACGCTTGTTTAGATTTCTTTTTATTCTTTCGCCCTCCTTTGTTTAAAAATGTCTTCTTGACGTTTAAACGTTTTGGAGGACTTGTCCATTCAATGAAATCAACGACGTTGAGTACCTTTTTTAATAAATTCCTTCTAATATTTTACCTTTCTTTTATTGCTTCTTCTATTCTGTTTAGTCACGTTTCTTATTAAAGTTAACAATACGAAAATTTCAATGAGGAACGCAAATAAATTTTTGCTTTCACAATACATAAAAGGTTTCACCTCTAGTTTTTGGATATTCGACTTTTTCATTTTACCAAATGTTTTCCTTGCGGAGCGATTTTCCCGGATTTTCGCAGAGAAACTAGTTTTTCTCGTTAAGTTTTCTGCCAAAAACGCCATTTTTTTTCGCCGCTTTTCGGCAAAAATTAAAAAAACTCAAATTTTTTCGTTTTTCTTTTAGGTTGTCCTGCTGAAATTTTTTTTAAAACGTAAATCAAATTATTGAGCGTTTTTCTCGGGGTTCTGTCATTAAAAAACTACATTTTTACCGGATTTTGAGCGTTTTCAATGGCTGTTCACAAAAGAAACATTTCAGGCGTTATCCTGCGTTTTCTACTAAAAATCGGGTCCTCGATTAAATCTTATTTACTAAAACGATTTTCCCGGATATTTTGGCAGAAACTAGTTTTTCGCAGTCAAGTTTTCGGCCAAAAAACCATTTTCGGGGTTTTTGGGCAAAAATTAACAAAAAAACTCAATTTTCAACAAATTTTTCAGTTTTCTTTTAGGTTGTCCTGCTGTATTTGGGGGGGGGATAATAGGGGGTAATTTCGGGGTTCTGTCCCTAAAAAACTACATTTTTACAGGATTTTGAGTGTTTTCTAAGGCTATTCTTAAAAAAAAAAAAAAAAAAAAGGCGTTTTCCTACGTTTTCTACTAAAAATTGGGGTCATCGATTCATTCTAATTAACTAGGTTGTTGGCCGAATAAAAATTCAAATTAGCATAAAAAGATTCCTCAACAAATTACCAGACCTGATGTTCCGAGGGCCATAACTTATAATTTCAAAAAAAAGATATTTTGGTCACGTCGAAAAATTAGTTCCATGAAAAATGGCGTTTTCATCGTCATATCGGGCCGAAAGCTAAAAATAAAGACACTCTTTTAAAAGCACAATAAATTTTTTTTTTTGAAAAAGTAACGTATGAAATACTGTCATGAGAAATAATTGGAGTTTTCTCCTGTCATGTTTTAATGCATGCAAAAAGTTGTCGTGTCCACCGCAGCGTTTATAAATTATTCAAAATGCACTGCGATATTCTGATCGAGTGCTTAATTAAACGTCATTATCAAATTTGGGTGAAATTTCGTTTTTTCCCCCTTCCTATTGAGAACCTTTTATCCTTTCATGGCAAAATTTCCATTGATGTGTAAGGGCTGACAAAACGCCTCACTGACCACAGGGACGGATGGGCTAAGGAGAAAAAAATATACGAAGGGCCAGACAGCTGGGCGCCTACCTGCATATCATAATTCATCCTTATTTTTTTCAATATGAAAAATAAAACGGCGTTTTTTGGCCAAATAAGCAAAAAAAATCCGGTAAAATGGGTTCCTTGTCCAAAAAACGAGAAAATCACTCAAAAATGGAAGATCGTCCTAGAATACCGGAAAACTCGGCCAAAAAACCCAGGGAAACGCCTAAAAATCCTGAAAAAAGGTTTCTTAGCCGAATAATCGAGGACAAAAAGGTGAAAAACCAAAAGGGAAATTAAGACCGCCTGTACTACATTTTTTTTTAAATAAAACAAGTATGTCGAGACCTAAAAATCCGTGTTGATGTAAAAAAAAATATTCACGCCTCCTTAACAGATAGTTTCCTGCATCTTATTAGTTTTGGCACTCTTTGAAACACCTGTCATAATTGTTTTCAATCTATTTTTGACCTTAATGTTACAAAATATTGATGAATGACCGCATACGGAAAAAAAAGAGGTTAAAATCAGGAGTTCATTTTTTTTGAAAATACTAAAAGTGTTTTATAATTAAAAAAAATTGTTTAAATTTAGACTCCGGTCCCACCCTTTGGCTGTAAATCTTAGTTTCTTGAATAATTTCCGACGATTTTCACCCCAGATTTTTTTTTATGATTTTCTAATTTTAACTTCGTCCTTAATTGTTTTTTTTATCCCCGTTTAAATCGTAAATCGTTCATATGAGGCCCCCATTTAATGCGGTGAAAACTCATTTTTATCATATTTTGAAAATTTCATCGGTTTTTTGGGCTAAAAAACCAGATTTTTGGTGTTTTTTGTTTTGTTCGGATATTCTGCAAAGGAAACTCATTTTTGTCGAATTTTTGGTGTTTTTCTCAATTTTTTCGTGTACCTCGAGAAAGGGTTGCTCAAAGATAACAGGGGCCCTAGTCTGTTTTGCTTATAGATAGTTCGATTTTCCTTATTTACAAGCTTTTAACGTAGATTTTTATTTGCTTGTACGGCCATACTTTCTATCTGTACACAATAAACAAAGTTGCCATTCTTCTTGAAAGGCAGAAAAGCCGGGTAGGTTCAACGGTGAAAAGATATCTTGATTTTATAGCGTTGTCCGTATGATTTGTTATACCCTTTATAGAAAATCGTGAAAACGTGACCGTCCCAAAGCTTCCTGTATTGTCCGATTTGATCTTTTGACGCTGAAGTATTCGCGTTGGGGATTCAATTTATTTTTTGTCCGGAAGGTTTTAGGCGTTTAATGGCGACAGATCGCCCCCACCCCTTCCTTTGTAATAAAATGCGTCTGGGGGGTCGTTATTAACTCGGTTTATTAGGAAGCTCCGGGAATCTCGGTTAATGAAATCTCAGACGGGTCGGACGGGGGTGGTTTCGGGGGTGAAGATGATTTGTCTCCATTCAACCCCGGGCAATTTTCATTAAATATAGACGGAAAACTTTATGCGGATTCCATGAACGCTGATTTAAAATTAAAAATGCTAAATTAATGGCGTAGCCTCACGATTCATCCAGTTACTTTAAATAATTATTTTAGAAAGTTTTTCTCTAAGCACAACTTACATCATAAAAATTCTCTTCATAATCTCGTCATAAAATAGAGAAAAAAGGGGAGGATGGACGGTTTTCATCCAAAAAAAATGTTCCACCATTCGTCATAAAAGCAAACCGTCATAAATTCGTCATGGAAATCCCTCACCCCCACCGTAGGCGGGAAATGTCCGGAGTGGTTCGACAGAAACGCTTTCTATCGTTGAATTTCCGAATTAAAATATCCCGTGGTGACGAAGGGGGTGGGAGAAGTGAGCTCTTCAATCGTTCCATTTTATGACGAATTTATACCAGAAAATGTTCCACCATTCGTAAAAGCAAACCGTCATAAATTCGTCATAGAAATCCCTCCCCCCCACCATAGGCGGAAAATTTCCGGGTTGGTTCGACAGAGACGCTTTCTATCGTTGAATCTCTGAATCCCGTGGTGACAAAGGGAGAAGTGAGCTCTTTAACCGTTCCATTTTATGACGATTTTGTTTATGACGAATTTATACCAGAAATGTTTTTATTATCTTTGAAGGTGAAAAATAGGGACGAATAAAACTGAAATTATTAAAAATTTTAAAGAGAAAGTAGGGAAAAAAATGTGTCGGGGTAATAACATAAAAGCGGATGTTTCAAATACAATTTGGTCATTATTGTAGAGAGCAGTTGGGTGTGATCGTTTTGTTCGGGATAATCCTCCTTTTGTATGGGCGAAAACGTGGATTTTAGACCCCTCGGTCCTTTTTTCTACCCTAAAAGCGAATTCATCGGGAAAGTTTTAATTTGAAATTTCTCCCTTGAGGCCTCGAGGCGACTTTTTCAATTTTGACGTCTTTATTTGTCGAAGGAAATTGGCGGTTAGGCTGTAAAGTGGGTAAAAAGGAGGGATGAAGAGACAACGAGGGTTGGGGCTCTCACCTTGGGAGATTTCACATGCAATTTATTCCAGGAGCTTCTTGATTCTCTCCCTTTCATCGCCTTAGGGATAATAAGCTTCCGGAGATTCCGCAGTTTTTCGGCCCCCCACAAGTTTAGGATTGAACAAATGAGTTTCTTCATTGAGTCAAGGCGATGATTGAAGAAGTGCTAACACACAGAAATCGGTAGAAAGCATCTGTTGTATCATTAACATGCAGGAAATTTATGGCCTTTTTTTTATTTGAAAAGCCCTCGAGTATAAATAGGATTTGAGTTGGGTTTACAACGGGAGGCAACTGGTTGAATTAACTTTTTATTTATCCGTGGCCTCCCTATTTACATTCTGAAGGTTCGGTAGTTTCACCCGGTAATCCCACGCCTAATCTGAACACTATCCGAGGAAAAGAAAAGAGAAAAAAAAATTCGATCCACTGGAAACTCTCCAAACTTTCAAAGGGCTCATTACCCAAAAAGAAGCAGAAACGCTTTTTATTCTCCCTTCTTAAAAAAGTTTTAGGCTCTACATCATATTTCGATTAAAAACTTTCTTTGCCCTCAGGAATATTGGAGTTTTTTTTATATGGTTAATACGTCCCCCGTGTGGGATTAGATGTTGCTATGTCAATATGTTTGCCATCACACCCACATTCGCAATCTCAGCCCTTCCTCTGTCTGACCTGTTTCCTTCCCCTCTTCTCCTAATTAAGTTTCTGATCATTATAATTAAATTGTGCTAACTTTGTTTTTTCTCACAGTTAACAATGAAGCTGTTCAAACAGAAAAAGATATCTCATGAGTTTTCTCTTGTTCAATGAATAACCACGAAAACCTTTGAAGGCCTAACGAGGGCTAAGCAGTTTAGAGACCCTTTCAAAAATAACTAGAACTAGAAAGCAACGGCACTTGAGATGCCCTTTGAATCCCCAGAAGTTTGATCCTTCTGTGATGATGGAAAAATTTAATCAATCTTGTTGCCTTGAAACTTTAGGTTCTTTCCTTCAAAATCTACCTTTTATAATAAGGAATGACAGGCACTTTGAAAGGCCAACAGGGTACAAGCAGTTGAGGGACCTTCCAATAATACAAAAATTCCAATGATATGTCCCAGAATGTAACTGCTAGACACGTGGAACACGTGGAAAGCCCTTTCTTTGACTGCCAAGCATTTGATCCTTCTGTGATGGATAGTGATTTTGCGATTTGGAGAATCGCTGATTTTGTGGGAACGGTGGCTTGCAACTTTATAAAAAGGATAAATTTAGAAAGACATCTTTATAAAGCCATTTCCGTCTTTATTATAGTTGAACAAGGGCGTCTAATAAGGCTGTTGAAGTCGTCCGAGCATAAAATATTCGTCTTCTGGAATTGTGCCTAATCCTTAAGGAGATTTATAGAAGGCGTTGTCAAAACCTCCTTTGAACTAGGGATTAGCTAGTAAATATAGAGACGCACGGGAATCGCGGGTCAAATCTGACAAAATAGAAGGGAAAGAAAAAAATTATATAATAAATCAAATGTAATTTGGTATCTTCTCTTTTTTCTTCGGATTTCTTTCGATTATCGCCTGGTAGGTTGGGAGGTAATTATAGGTCGTTATAAGGCTCTAATTGACCAGCGAAGCCACTTAAGTGACCCCCAACACCTTCTCAAATCCCCATCTTAATTAGATTTTAGAAACAAAAATCGGGCCTTAAGAGGTAAATTTAATGAGCGATTAATTTAATGTTGGGAGGGGGGCCTTTAAATGAGTTGAGTGGTAGAAAGCTTTCAGCGACTACCCAGGTCATAGAGAGCGGAAGGCTAAAACCGAGTTAGGAAGCGGTTTCTCTGACGTTCTTTGATCTCGACGATACAAGGGCCAAATTTTACCCCCCACCCCCAACCTATTTACACCAATCTCTTCGCCGCAACTGAAAATTCTATTATCGAGTTTCGAAGAATCGAACATAAATACCCTTTGAACAATGTCTAAAAACTTTTTATTGAAAATTTCTCGATCCCAAAATATTTCGGCCTGATTTCTCCGGGAACTAATTTACCCATAGGCGATCCCAGTGTTGACACAGGATGGGCTTAAACCCCCCCCCCCCCTTCGGCTTTACCATTCAGCGGTTTCTCTCTTTAGGAAAAGACCCTCCCGACCCTCAAATAAGGACCGAGGGCGTAGGACTCTTCAGCAAACATCCTGCTATTTGTCGAAAACGTTTTGTCATTCAGAGAGAAAAGGAGAAAAAAAAATCATCGATGAGCGGACAAAAAGTTCGTCAACTTCTATAAAAAATTTCTTACCTGGCTTATTTAAAGTGTTTAAAATTTCAATAGGAACAAGAAATCTGACACTTCCAATCATTTTTGAGTAATGCTACTGTCATTTGATTAAACAGCCTGTCACACTTATGGCAACACTTCGATCAAATTTATTAGAGGCAGGAAGAAAGGAGGCTGGAAGGGGGCAAGATAAGTAGCTGGAAAGGAGCTGGAAAAGAGGCAGAAAGAGGCAGGAAAAGAGGCAGAAAGAAGCAGGAAAAGAGGCAGGAAAGAAGCAGGAAAAGAGGCAGGAAAGAAGCAGGAAAGAGGCAGGAAAGAAGCAGGAAAAGAGGCAGGAAAAGATGCGGAAAGGAGGCAGGAAAGGAGGAAGGAAAGAAGCAGGAAAGGAGGCAGGAAAGGCAGGAAAGAAGCAGGAAAGGAGGCAGGAAGAGGCAGGAAAGAAGCAAGAAAAGAGGCAGGAAAGGAGGCAGGACATTTTTCGTCTCCTATTCTTCCTCCGCCCTGCCCTAATGTCCTGCCTCTTTTCCTGCCTACTTTCCAGCCTCTTTTCCTTCTTCTTTCCTGCCTACTTTCCAGCCTCTTTTCCTTCTTCTTTCCTGCCTACTTTCCAGCCTCTTTTCCTTCTTCCTTTCCTGCCTACTTTCCAGTCTCTTTTTCTTCTTCCTTTCTACTCCTACTTTCCAGCCTCTTTTCCTTCTTCCTTTCCTGCTCCTTTTCCTGCCTTCTAGATCGTCTCCGCCTTACCTCTTCCGTATTTTCTCCCAGACATACATAGTTATTAAAACTGTACTTTTATACACGATAAAAAAATTTATGTGTTCAAGATGATTTTCCAATATGGAATGTTGTAAATTCGCAATTTTTTACAACTCATTATTTTTCCTTCGACATTCAAACGTGTCAAAACATCGATAAAAATTCATAATTTACCACACAGAAATATTTCTTTTTTAAGATTTGCGGTCAACGTGTGGGACTTTTTTTTTCCCTCCCTTCTCTTCCCTCGGATTCCGTGGCGAGTGGACGAATCGGCGAAATTAGCTTACAAATGTATGCAAATCAATTTGAATAAACTTGCACGTCTTGAATGGAACGGGTAAAAAGAATGGGGCCCTTTCTCATTTGCCTTTATTAGCTCTGAACAAATTTTTTTTCATCTCTTACATAGAAATTTATCAAACACTCAAAATAATTCAAGTAAAAACTGGAAAAAGTTTAAAAATGTTTGAAATTACCTATCTTACTGGACTTTCTGAGAATAAAGGTTTAATTTAATTTTTTTCATCCCACCAGTTACTCCCAACTCTTGATTTTGTTTGACTTTTTTCCCCTCTTTAGACATTTTATACAGCATATTATTATATACCGATACCGCTTATTGTTCCATTATAAATTTACATATTTTTAAAATGTATGCAATTAACATAAAATTAATAAAAAAAACATTGGTTAACCATGTTAACATGTTTCCCCCACTTTTCTACCTCCATTGAGACAACTTCATCAAGTCGGAAAGATAAACCGAGGTTGATCTCCGGGATAGGACCGTAAATTTGGGTTTATGAGCACTCTATTGTTCCTATCTCCCTTTTTTTACTCGTTTTTTCTTCCTTATCAACGGATCTTGATAAAGTCATAAATTTTGAAGTTTTAAATTTTTCTAGACGTTTTTAAAATGTTTTGGGTTGATGGACGGACAATTCTGTGGTTCCTTTTATTATGAATTTGCTGGGAGAAGTGTATTTCCTAAAGGAAGGAACGCGGAGGGAAAGTGAGCTGCCCTCTTCATTATTCCCGCCAAAGTTACCGCCATTTTATGACGATTTGTTGTGTGACGAATATGCTTTTATGATAATTTTTAAAAAATCCTTTTCTTTTTCCTCTATTTTTTGACGATTTCCCTCCATTTTATGACGATTTGTTAAAAATCCTTATCTTTTTCTTCTTTATTATTATTTTATGTTGAAAATATGACGAGATGTTTTTATGACGAAAGTACAGCTTTAGCTCTGAGGATGTTTAAAAAAAACACACAAGAACAGACAGCTAATCCATAAAAAAAAGACGACTAAGTTACCGCCATATTATGACGATTTGTTGTGTGACGAATTTATGACAATATGCTTTTATGATGATTTTTTAAAAATCCTTTTCTTTTCCCTCTATTATATGACCAATTCCGGCCATTTTATGACGATTTATTAATAATCCTTCTGTTTCCCTTTTTATTTTATCACTATTTCCCTCCATTTTATGACGATTTGTTGAAAGTCCTTATCTTTTTCTTCTATTTATTAAGAAATTATTTTATTGACGAGATGTTTTTATGACGAAAGTACATCTAGGATGGGATAACACACCAACTAAATTTACCAAGTCAATTAATTTTTTTTGGTTTTTAATTTTGTTGATTCGAGGGAACAAATCAAAACGGGAAATCAAAGGTCCAATTAAAGAAGGAAAAATGAAATTTTTTTCGTTATATAAAAAAAAATGAAATTGTTCTCATTGGTTCAAAAGGCCCTCCCTGTAATCAAATTACCAATGTAAATGACGGAGAAAGGATAAAAAATTACCTAAATTTACATTTTCACTTCTTTCGATTTTTGAAGTTGAGACGATTTTTTATCCGGAGGAATTAAGCGGCGGAACGGTTTTGAAAAATCGACTCACTGCTTCCCACTTGACATTTCGAACACCTACTGGCTTAATTATCTGAGAACATAATGGAGCCTAAAAAACGATACGATCTCCTATATTTCCTACCATGTAGAGCTTGTACGCGTAGGAATAACATTCATTGGTATAAAAAAATAATAAATATTAACTTGATTAGACTTTTTTTTCCGTCACCCACTTTTAACGTGGACATGCTTTAGCCGGAGGCATACCTTTCGTCATAAAAACATCTAGTCATAATTTCATCACATAATTTTAGAAATTCGTCACGCTCTTAAAATTCGATATATCATTCGGAAATTGTGACGAAATGTCTGTTGGACCAAAAAAAACTTCATTTTATGTTTTAAAACGATCTGTACCGTCAGTCGACGATCTGTACTGACGGTACAGATCGTTTTAAAACATAAAATGAAGTTTTTTTTGGTCCAACAGACATTTCGTCACAATTTCCGAATGATTATATCGATTTATTCGATTATATCGATTTTTTTTTTCTTTCTGACGGAAAAGGAAATCGTCATAAAATGGCGGAAATCGTTGAAGAGCGAACTTAACTTCTCAATTTTGACGCCTATGGTCGTAGTAATACAAAAAACATCCCTGGCTCCCGTTTTAACTTCCTAAAAGAAGTTATTGTTATACCCTCCACGTCGGATTTTTTGGAAAGGGTCTTCCAGATCCCGTAGGGTAAAATCTTACTTCCCCCTCCTTTATACTTCCCTCCTTTTATCTTCCCCCTCCTTTATACTTCCCCTCCTATATTGTTACTTTTCTTTTAGGAAGTTTCGGGGCCAGCTCCTGACTAGTATGATTTTGAACATTTTCTCACGAACCAGTTCATTAAAAAAAATCAGAGGTTAAGCATCCAAGACATATTTTAACTACCCCCTTGAGGCATCTTATTTATAAAAACAGCAATCGTATACACTATCACTAGTCCTAAATGCCCTCCGGCATTCCCATCCTCGCGTTTCTGACTAATTTTCAATTTCGAGTGCGTGTAACGCTAGTCACAAAGGCCTCTCCGGTATCAATCACGGATCCGAAGACGCGTTTCCTTACTCCCCCCCTCCACCCCCCAACCGCCCGAGAAATTCCAATAAAGGTATCCAATATCCGACCCCCCTTTTTTCTTAATAATAAAAAAAACAATATTAAACTTTTCTTCCTAATATTGCATTTTAAGCCAATATCGGGAAGGAGAAGAGGAAAGAAAAAATTAAAATTATATTATTTTACTTCTCTGACACCTGTTATCAATCAATCAGATCGCGTGAGCCAAAACGTTTACCGGAATTACTAGTTGAATGTAACGTCCTTATATTAAAGCAATCAATTATTCAACAATCCTTTTTTTATTAATAAAAAACGCGCAAAAACATATTTTTTGTCCAAAATTTTAGGGGCAAAAAGTAAATTTCCTTTCTTTCGCAACCTAATTTTTCCCAATTATATTTTAATTTCAAATCTATTTTATCCAGCTGATCAAAATCTTCTCTAAATTTTTCTTGGCCATCCATGCAACATCATCTTGAAATAATAGATTTGTTCCAACCGCAGTTTGAAACTCCTGGAGCATGTGCAGAAGGATTTCGACGTCAAACTAGACGTCGTCCACATAGTCTGTCCGTCAAATCTGAAGTCACCTGACGTCTTTGACGTGTAAATCCTAATATTCTATCCTTTTTTTTATTAATAAAAAATGCGCAAAAACATATTTTTTGACCAAAATTTTGGGGGCTAAAAGGAGATCCTTTCTTTCGCAACCCACAAATCGACTAATTTTCCCAATAATATTTTAATTTCAAATCTATTTCATCCAGCTGATCAAAATCTTTTCTAAATTTTTCTTGGTCATCCATGCAACATCATCTTGAGATAATAGCTTTGTTCCAACCGCAGTTAGTAACTCCTGGAGCATGCGCAGAAGGATTTAGACGTCGTCTACATAGAGTATCCGTCAAAGACGTGTAAATCCTTCTGCGCATGCTCCAGGAATAGTCTAAATAGATTTTTTGGCGTTTTTTTGGATCTAAACACAAATTACCCACTTTGCTGAGTATTAGGGCCCCTACACTCCCAAGGGAAGTTTTGTGGCTTATAAAGAAAGTCTTCAAGTTTTTGGTAAAAATCTTACGACCAAACATGTCCTCCGAAACCTACGAAACAATAATTTCGAGTACTGTTATCCCTTAACGAACCTATGCATATTGATGACCCTTAAGATCGATTGTCTAATTGCTATCAAACCCAATTAGCTTCAAACGGTCCCTCTTTATATCGATTTCTTTAATTTACTAAGAAAGAAGAAGAAAAAAAAATGTATTTAAAACACCCACTTCGCCTAATCGGGTAAGAGCTTCATAATCCTCTCCATTACGGTTCGGATTACAAGATACTCGAATTACAAAACATTATCGTCACGGAATGTATATAATACAGGAGAAGAAGGGACGGAGAGGCAATTGATCCATTTTAGAATGTTACCATGACGACCAATATAGTGTTAAAATCCGCCGTCCGATTAAATTGATATATTCCTCTCTGTTTTTTTCGTCCAATAACATTGAAAGGGAAGCGAAAATTTTTTTTTCTCTCCGACCTCAAAACAAAAAAAAATTCTCTTGTCAATTCATAAAGACAGGTGTCAAGTGCCCCGGAGTAATTTTTCCCTTATTTTTTTTATTTTTATTTTTTTTTTTTGAAATTTAAAGTCCTATAAAAATGGTATAAAACCCTTACGTGTTCAAAGACTGAAATCGGACAAAAGGTTCTGGTACTTAACATAGGGACATACTGTTGGAGAAAATTTTTACAGGATTTTTTTGAGAAAATCGTAATTTTATTTTTGCGAAAACTATATACAGGGTGTCCCAACTAGAGTGGACCAGCAATTTTAGGGCAAAGCATATCGTCGCGTTAGTTCTAACATCAGATAAGTCATTCTTTATCAATTTGAGTTAGGCATAGTTTCTGATGGTAAATTTTGTGGAGAATCGAATTCCGTTGGTAGTTTAAACCTATTACCAACAGAAAACACGTAGTTCACGATTTAGCTAACAGGTAATTGATTCCAATGAGAAATTAATCCGCATTTTGGCTCTCCTAAAAACCTAGGAAAAATGACTTATCCGGTGTTAGAACTAACGCGACGATATGGTCCTAGAAAAAAAAAAGTTAAATCGAAACCCCCCTTATTTTTGAACTGGGAATCGACGCCATTTGTTAGATTTTGGTTTTGGTATACAGGGTGTCCCAGAGCGACATTCTTCTTTTCACTCTCTTTTCAGCTCTTTTCCTGAGCTTTAGGAAACAGTTTCTTTCCAGCTTCCCGCTGTGTCTACTAAATCTCTCGGAGATCGGGGCACAGTGAAAAGAAGAATGATTTTGATAGAGGGAATAGCTCACCTGACGAGGCTTTTTAAGCCGAAACGCGTCGTGAGATACCCGTTATCACAGTCATTTCTTCCTCCATTATTGGTTAATTGGAAAATCAAGCCCCTTGCGGAATACTTACGCTATAAAAATTAGAATGTAATTTTAATTTTACTTTTGGAAAAATTAGGTGATTTGTATGTTTTAATATTACAGGAGAAAAGAGGATTTTATTCTTATTTATAGATGTGTCCAGTCCATGTTGACTAAATGAAGTGAAGTTAAAACTTTTTTCCCCTTCTTTCCTTTGTTTGTTGTATAATTTGTCCCCTTGTTGACAATAATCTCTTTTTTTCCGTCCCTTTTCCCATTGTCGGATTTACAAGCGGGCAGATAAAGGAGTAATAAAGGATAATCCCGTAGAAGATTGTCGGGGCTACCGTTTGGGGCAGCGCGTTTAGGGTCTCGAAATAGTTAGACCTTCGAATAGGGACAAAGCCGAGAACAATTACAGTTATCTCGTGAGTATTGTTTAACTGAGAGAGAGCAGAAGCCCTTCGGCTATTGTTTCACTCACCTCTATCCCGAGTCTGCATCTCTGTTAATGTCCAGCCCCCCCCCCCCCCCCCCCCCTCACGCCTCTTATCACACGTCCTAATAAACTGGACGTGAAAATTATAACCGTTTATTGTGTATGTTACAATTAACCCAAAGAACCATTTTCTTGATTTTCAAAGTTATGGGAATCCCAGACGACTTCTTTGACCCTCAATATCTGGAAGGTTTCCAAATTGGTACATTGTGTGAGTTCACAGTGCTTGTGAGTTGGCGATATCAGAACAACGCGCATGCGCGTGCCTTCATGTGTTTTTAGTTCCCGCATTTCTTCAAAAATTCATCTTTAAGATTCATCTACATTCAAACTAATTTGATAGCACGAGGGGGTTAATTTTTTTCCTCTCGGAAGGAGAGCTCGTTTGATTTTTCCCCTCTCCTCACGAGCTTTTCTTGCGAGAGGAAAAAATTAACCCCTCGTGACATCAAATTACTTTGAATTTAGGCATATCTCTAAGACGAATTTTTGAAATACGCGGGAACTCAAAATGTCTCGCGTCTGCGCGTTGTTCTGGTATCGTAAACTCACAAGTTGTCTTCGGTCTTTCCCCTCGTGCTCTCAAACTACTTTGAATTTAGCATATCTCTAAGACGAATTTTTGAAAAACGCGGGAACTAAAAAAGTCTCGCGTTTTAGATCCCGCGTTTTCAAAACTTTGTCTTCGATATGCCTAAATTCAAAGTAGTTTGATTGCACGAGAGGAAGACCGAAGACCTGTTGTTCTGGTATCGTAAACTCACAAGTTGTATTCGGTCTTCCTCTCGTGCAATCAAACTACTTTGAATTTAGGCATATCTCTAAGACGAATTTTTGAAAAACGCGGGAACTAAAAAAGTCTCGCGCCTGCGCGTTGTTCTGGTATCGTAAACTCACAAGTTGTCTTCGGTCTTCCTCTCGTGCAATCAAACTACTTTGAATTTAGGCATATCTCTAAGACGAATTTTTGAAAAACGCGGGAACTCAAAAGTCTCGCGTCTGCGCGTTGTTCTGGTATCGTAAACTCACAAGTTGTCTTCGGTCTTCCTCTCGTGCAATCAAACTACTTTGAATTTAGGCATATCTCAAGACAAAGTTTTGAAAAACGCGGGACCTAAAAAAGGCTCGCGCCTGCGCGTTGTTCTGGTATCGTAAACTCACAAGTTTTCTTCGCTCTTTTGGCCTAAAAGGTTCGTTTTACCGAAATAGAGTCGTCTATTGGTGGTGAAGTCTTGGGTAAAATAGGGAGCGAAAGCGTGAGCGATGATCAAAGGTCAAACTGGTTTTCATCGAGTGCATACGTAACGAGCTTTTGTGACCTCATTACGTCTCTCCCTTTTATTTTCGTAACTCACTAGCTAATTGGGGAAGTCGAATCGCTCAATTAATTAGCGTTTCATAAAACAAACATCAGGTTTCTGCGTTTAATAAACCTATCGGACCCTTAATGAAAGTAAAGTTAGGATATAGGAAGGTCTCCGTAATTACATTAAACACCCTCCCGTCTTCAGCGAGGGTGGCTCCCTCCCACCCCATTTTCCTTGTGTCACTACGGTTTAACTAAACCCAATTGCACCCCCGACCATTGAGGCAATAAAGCCGCTCCGTGAAACCCCAATCACGGAACACATGACACAAACCTTTATTTTTAAAAATCGATTTTCAATTGGATAGGTCTACTTTTATTAATTTAGAGACGTGTTAAGTGGTCCGAGGTGTCTTCTCTTTTTTTAGCCCGAGTCGGCTCCCCATCAAAAGGCCGGACGCATAAAAAAGTCGACTTGTAATTCAATTGTTTCGATCCTTAAATTCTTTAATTTTATCTTCTTTTTTTCATGACCTTAACTACTGGTTGAGCCTAGGAAATTTATATAAATAAAAAGAGGTTATATAACACCCAATGAATAGAAAACCCTGAGGGACTTCGGCATTCTATTGTCTTGCCATGACATACTAGTTTTTGCATTCCTTATTTTCATAACCTCTATGGAATTTTCAAGATAGTGTATAAAAATGTGCTTTCTGTATCTTCTCCTCTCCCAAAATTGTGGTCCATTTAGTTGGAACGAAATTCCCTAGAATTGTGGTCCATTTAGTTGGAACAAAATTAATACAAAAAAAAGGTGCTCCAATCGAAAAAATGTCCTAAGTGAAAGTTGCTTAAAATTGAGCGAAGAATCGATTAAAAGCATAAAACAGGGTTCGCATTTAAAATAACGAAGTTAGCACCTTCCGCGCCACCCTGTATACCAAACCAAAATCTACCAAATGGAGTCGATTGTCCAAAAATAAAGGGGTTTACATTTAACTTTTTAACTTGAAGAAGTTATTGTGATACCCTCCACTTGGGTTTTTGGGAATTCTTTGCCGTAAAGTTGCTGCACTCAAATTGGGACACCCTGTATTTACATTCTTAGAAGTGCACATTTTGACCATCGCTTTAGTCGCTCATTTTCATCTTTGACTGTACATTCTTCAGCAGAAGTTAATAAAGAACTTGCATCTCAGAATGGGCTGTTGAACCATGAAAAAGGCATTTGAATTTTCAAGGCTCTTTTTTTAAATTCATTTAACCGACGCTATAAAAATCCTTTATTCCTTCCTTTTTTATCGCCATTTTATTCATTTCCAATCTATTAAGCGACTTAAGATGATATTATTAACCGGGGTTTTTAATGGGCCGTTAAAAAGTAACCGTTTTGCAAGTCGGAAAAAGAAAAATAGAGAAATGGAGGGGTGGGCTATGCAAACAGCAATTTTCGAGTCGATGTTTGCTCACATGGTGAGGCTATTGTCGCTGGACGTTTCCGGACGGGAAAAAAATTACGTCAGATAAACATTTATTGGCCTGTTAAGCAAACAGACGTGATTGGACCAAATTTTCCAGAGGGCGTTAGTGGAGATCACCGCTGACGAACGAGGTGCTCAATATTTCAGTGACATTATTAACTTTATTTTAGTCACCGATGAGGGACCCGTTATCTCCGCCCACGTTAGAGAAAATAACGTTTCCCTTATCTTAACGTGTCCGGGACGGCGTTATCTGATTGAAAGAAGACGGAGGAAAATTTTTCGTCTGCGATTCAACTCCCGTCTTCGTCAATGATTAAACCGGATGCGTACTGAATCGACAATTTTATCCTATTTTTCCGGCTCCGGGGGAGGGAAAAAGGATTTTTCCACCGGGTTTGAGGAGGATCGATGTCTCATTTCTATTCCTGAATGTATCCTCAGACGTGAAAGCTTCACAATATTGATTTTTTAAAAGGAAAATTTCGTCTTTATAGTTGGCGTACAAAGAGGAACGCCCGAGGTGTGATGTCCGAGGAGAGGAGAAAAAAAAAAGGTCTCCCCACCACGGCGGCATTCCAAGCCTCAACTCCCAAGTTCAAACATTGCAGGATTAAAAGGCCTTCTATTGTGTCCCACGGGTTAATCCGGATTTTGAAAATTGGACACGTGCGTCGCCAGCCGGCTCGGGCCTGATAGCGCGTTTCGGGAATCAAAAGCGGGAGTTGGGTGAACGCCGCTGTCCTCGACGTTTTCTGTCAACGGCAGACAAGACATCCATCGCCCGGGAGCTCCGGGGGTTAGTCTGCTCAAGACAGAAATGACGATCAAAAGTCATTTTCCAAAAAGGGAAACCCTCTTCAAATTTTCAAAAACGCAGGATCCAAACTCTACTTTTTGAAAGTTTTTCTCGATTCTTAGGCCGAGAGACACCTATTTTATGGAGTTTTCCTAAGTTTTTTGGCCAAAAGAACACTTTTTAACTTAAAAGAAGTTACATATTGTGATACCCTCCAGGTCGGGTTTTTGGGGACCCCGTAGGGTCAATTCGAATATTGATCTTTATCTCAACTTTGTCTGTGGTGCCGGCCGGACGTCCGTAGCATTTTTTTCCGGAACACTTTACGGCCACAGTTTTCATCCGATTTTTACCAAATTTTCTTTATTCGGTGAAGAAGAAACTAACGAGGGCGATTTTTGAATTTCGAAAAAATGGCGGAGATGTCTGTTTGAAATTTTAAAAAATTCGCTGCGGCCGAACCTTTGGTCCGATTTTTACCAAATTTTCACCAATTACTCCTTATATTATTAAGAATTTTCGGTGTAAAAAAAATTGCCACTTTTTAGTTACTAATTTTTTTAGTAGGGAGAAATTTCATACTTCTACCCATTACGAGAGGCACATCCGTAGGCCAAAGAGCCCATTATTTCTACCTTGACACAAAAATTTTCGAAAAAAAAAAAAAAGAACTTAAAAAGTTTTTCAGAAAAAAAGTGCAAATTTAAAAAAGAAAAACCCGGAAAATTTTTCAAAAAACAAAAAATCTTGGAAAATTAAAAAAAAAATTGGAAATTTTTCAAAAAAACAAACTTGGAAAAGTTTCCGAAAAAAAAAACAATAAAAAAACTTCCCCTCCTTATACTTCCCCACCCTAATACTTCCCCTTCCTTATACTTCCCCCTCCGTTATACTTCCTTTCCTTTATACTTCCTCCCATATTCTTCCCTCCGTTGTACGTCCCCTCCGTTATACTTCCCCCCCTTATACTTCCCCTCCGTTATACTTCCCTTCCATATACTTCCCTTCCTTATACTTCCCCTCCTTTATACTTTCCCTCCCTTTGTTATAGTTTTGTTCCCTTATACTTCCCCCTCCTTTACTTCCTTTCCTTATCCTTCCCCTCCCATATTATTCCCCCTCCGTTGTACGTCCCCTCCGTTATACTTCCCCCTCCTATATTGTTACTTATCTTTAAGGAAGTTTTCATTGGAAGCTCTTCAAACAAGTATTTTAATTGGCTTTGTTTGTTTTTCTCGATCTTTCTATTATAATCAACCATTTTACTGCGATGTTTCTACTCGCTTGGCCAAAAAATCCCCAGTTTACTGAAATTTTGGTCGCTTTTCTGGCGCAAAGCCATTTTTGCGAATAGATTGACCGTGAAGAAAGGAAGATAAGAAAAACTTCTGAACGTGTTTTAGGTTGTGGGGCCGTATTCTGGGATAAAAACACGTTGCTAGAAAGCAAGAAAAAAAAGAGTAAACTAAAATTTCAAAATGGTTCATAAATAAAGTGAAGCTGTTCCATTCCGGGTAAGGAACGTGTGAGAACGTCGCCTTTTTTTCGTTCTCCAACCCCCTTCGTATGAGGTCTCTATTAAAAAAGACGGCCCCAAAAAGAAAAACCCGAGATGATACAAGATATACGGATTTATGACTCCTCCTTCTTCTTTACAACGATTCTCCCAGATAAGCCCTCGGGAATCTTTTTATATGGCGGCCTCGTTCTACGATCTTGCGCGCTTCGCCTCCTTCATTTTGACCCGATTAATCAGAAAAGGAATCGGAGTGATTTAAACGCCTTATCGCACCAACAGACGCCTTTTTATTACGACACGTTTCCGATTTCAGCTCGTTATTAAATTGACCGATAAAAGCGACTACTATTTAATTACACTACCTGTTAGCTACAAACATCATGTAGAAGCTTCGTTTCCTTTCATTTAATTCAGCTAAAATCGATTTTTTTTTTACCAGGAAACAATCCAATTATTGACTACATCCTTCAAAGGGAATTTTTTCGTTGTCGAAAAGCCCTTGCCCGCAGGGCAGATCTAAAAAAGGCTCTGATGTTGAGTAAATAATGAAATACAGAAAAATAAAAGAACTGAATGGACACGTGTCTGAATTTTCTGTAGAATTTCCCGAATGAGAGGTCAAGTGATTAAAATGTCGGCCGTCAAATCTCACGTTTTGTCAGGTATTTTAAAAACACACAAAAATAAGATTAGGAGATCTGAAAGTTTCAAAACCAAATCCCCTGTTTGATAAGTTGATGACGTCGAAAGTGGGGGACTTGAAAAACTTTTAAAAACTTCCGCGCGTCCGAAAAAGGCCTTCAAAAATAATAAAGCACAGTTCATCAAATCTCTAAGTGCTTTTTCCCGACTTAACTTTTTATTAATTAAGTTAAATAATGAAGATCTAAGGCATGAAAAATAATTTAAATAAAATAATGCCCTATAAATAATAAATTCATGATAATTAGATATAAGTACTGGTTTGAAGAGCTTCCAACGAAAACTTCCTTAAAGATAAGTAACAATATAGGAGGGGGAAGTATAACGGAGGGGACGTATAACGGAGGGGAAGTATAACGGAGGGGGAAGTATAAGGGAGCGAAAGTATAAAGGAGGGGGAAGTATAAGGGAGAGGGAAGTTTTTTTTTTTTTTCAAAAAATTTTCCGAGTTTTTTTTTCGAAAATTTTTTTAAGTGTCTAGGTAGAAATAATGAGCTTTTTGCCCTAGGGATGTGCCTCTCGTAATGGGTAGAAGTATAAATTTCTCCCTACTAAAAAATTAATAATTAAAAGTGACAATTTTTTACACCAAAAATTCGTAAAAAATATAAGGAGTAATTGGTGAAAATTTGGTGAAAATCGGATTAAGGTTCGGCCGTAGCGAATTTTTTAAAATTTCAAACAGACATATCTCCGCCATTTTTTCGAAATTCAAAAATCGCCCTCGATACATTCTTGTTCACCGGCTAAAGAAATTTGTGTAAAAATTTGGTGAAAATCGGTTGAAAACTGTGGCCGTAAAGTGTTCCAAAAAAAATGCGGACGGCCGGCCGGCACCACAGACAAAGTTGAGATCGGTAAAGATCAATGTTCGATTTGACCCTACGGGGTCTGGAAGACCCTTCCCCAAAAACCCGACGTGGAGGGTATCACAATAACTTCTTTAAGGAAGTTAAATTGAGGCGCTCCGGGTACGAAGGGCGAACTCAACATCGGACAAATTTTTTTTTCATTTTCAGATTGTAGACCTCTTGGTGAATAACCCATATAATTTTTATGTTGAGTTCGCCCTTTTTTCCCCTTTAAATACGTAAAAACCGATATGCGGCAAAGCTCTAACTGCGATATCCGAGCGGGTACGAAGGGCGAACTCCACATCCTAGTCCACAACCCCACCCCTTTTCCCATTCCAGGGCATGACTTTTCTGTTGAGTTCGCCCTTAACATAAAACTTTAAAATGCGAATATCTCGAAACTACGTTTTGTTGAGTTCGCCCTTCGTACCCGGAGCGCCTCAATTCACAAATGCTAGATGGGTAAAGGTTTTAGATTTGTTCCGTCAAGCTTGGTGGGCATTTCATAAAATTCATCCTATGTCTAATAGCACTAATAGAATAAAAAATGTAATTTCCCTCTCAATGGTAAGGAGAAATTGGGGTTGTTCAACCTGGCTAGATAAAATGGTCGTTAAAACACTTTATGGCTTAATGTTGTGAAACTTAAGAAAAGGAGAAGAATATGAATATGAAACTTACAAGATTGTATCGGGGGAGACCCCGTTGTCTGTATTTGGTATTGAAATGCAACGCGCGGGGTGTATATCAGAGATACCGTTAGAGTAAAGATTGGTTTCTTCGGTGGAATAGGCCTTGGAATTTACGCTTCGGAAATTCATGTCGAAAGAGACAAAAACAATGTCGATTTTACGAAAGTTGCTTTGTCATTTGATCTATCGCTCTTTACGAGTTCCGGACTGCGATGGGGATCCGATGATTGATGGAGCTCAGATGGAGCATTGTCGCGTTTCTAACTTGTTGAGTACACCCTTCGCGTTATTACCGTTGAGGGCCTGGGGAGAAATGCTTGTTATGATAACGTCTGTCCTGTCTCTCACTAAAATTGATGTTTTTTGAACGCAATTGCATTCTTCATAAGAATAATCAATATCTACGGATTTATAATTAAGACAACCTATTTTAAGCATGGGAGCACTCGTGTTTTTTTCCCCTAAGAGGGGGTTGAAATATAGGAGTTTATCAATTCATATTCTAGGAGGGTGGAAGATGACTAATCGCGTTGAAGTCGATGTCTTCTCCCCGGAATTAAGAAGTCTAGACTCTCGGTGATTCTACGCCGGGGACAAAACACCCTCCCGAAAACTCATAAATCTCTAAGGAACCGACCTCACCCCTCTCCATTATCTCGAACCCCCTCAGGGCTGCCAACCCTGTTTTGCAAACACGGCCCGCAATATATAACCCAACGGAAAAAAGAGATTTTGTTTTTTCCACAGTTTTAACTTCCTTAAAGAAGTTATTGCGATACCCTCGACGTCAGGTTTTTGGGGAAGGGTCTACCAGACCCCGGAGGGTAAAATCGATTATTGATCTTTATCGATCTCAACTTTGTCTGTGGTGCCGGCCGTCCGGCCGTAGCATTTTTTTCCGGAACACTTTACAGCCACAGTTTTCATCCGATTTTCACCAAATTTTCACCAAAATTTCTTTAGCCGGCGAAGAAGAATGTAACGAGGGCGATTTTTGAATTTCGAAAAAATGGCGGAGATATGTCTGTTTGAAATTTAAAAAAATTCTCTGCGGCCGAACCGTTAATCCGATTTTCACCAAGTTTTCACCAATTACTCCTTATATTTTTTAGGAATTTTTGGTGTAAAAAAATTGCGACTTTTTAATTATTAATTTTTTTTAGTAGGGAGAAATTTCGTACTTCTACCCATTACGAGAGGCACATCCCTAGGCCAAAGAGCCCATTATTTCTACCTTGACACTTAAAAAATTTTCGAAAAAAAGAACTTAAAATTTTTCAAAAAAAATAAAAAAAGAAAAAGAAAGAAAAACCCGGAAAATTTTTCGAAAAAAAAAATTTTTTTTTGACAAAAAAACTTAGAAAATTTTTGGCAAAAAAAAGGAAAACCCGGAAAATTTTTCGAAAAAACAAACTTGGAAAATTCTCCTTTATACTTTCCCTCCCTACTACATCCCCTTCCTTTATACTTTCGTTCCCTTATACTTCCCCCTCCATATACGTGTACGTGTACTTCACGCTCTGTTATACTAACCCTCACTTAAACTTCCCCGTCCATATACTTCCCCTCACTTATACTTCCCCTCCCATATACTTCCTACTCCGTTATACTTCCCCTCCCATATACTTCCCACTACGTTTTACATCCCCTCAGTTATACTTCCCCCTCCTATATAGATACTTCTCTTTAAGGAAGTTTTCGTTGGAAGCTCTTCAAACCAGTACTTTACTTAGTCATTAGACATGAAAAGGAATTGGGTCAAGTTTTAAAAACCAGTTACATCTTATTTAGAGACGTGGTTAATTAATTTCTATTTTTATCCCTCAGATAATAAAGCTGAATTGAAAATCGTGACGTGTTAATAAAGTGGTTTTTTGTATGTTGAATATACGGCAGTGAAGAATGACAGCGTTTGTTTTTATTTCCATATAAGTTTTTGATGGATTTGCGGTCATGGGTGGTGACAACGTAAAATAAATCGGTTTTTTACGTCTTTTCTTTATGTTGAAGCTCGTAAATAACAAAAACTTATGCCGGAGTGGGGAGTTGGACTGTGATAGAGAGGATTGCGGCCTTTCAAAAATTAATTTTTTTCTGAAGAATTCGCTAAATTTTTCTGTCCAGGCGTAGTTATGCCATTTGATAGGGGTGAGTCGAAGAAATCTCCCTCTTGCGACTACTTTTCTGCAGATGCTGTAGCGTTACTGGTTCAGCTACTGCTTGAAAGTAGTTAATGAGGGAGTGGGGAGTTTGACTGTGATAGAGGATTGCGGCATTTCAAAAATTAATTTTTTTCTGAAGAATTCGCTAAATTTTTCTGTCCAGGCGTAAGTTTTGCCATTTGATAGGGGTGAGTCGAAGAAATCTCCCTCTTGCGACTACTTTTCTGCAGATGCTGCAGCGTTACTGGTTCAGCTACTGCTTGAAAGTAGTTAATGAGGGAGTGGGGAGTTTGACTGTGATAGAGAGGATTGCGGCATTTCAAAAATTAATTTTTTCTGAAGAATTCGCTAAATTTTTCTGTCCTGGCGTAAGTTTTGCCATTTGATAGAGTGAGTCGAAGAAATCTCCCTCTTGCGACTACTTTTCTGCAGATGCTGCAGCGTTACTGGCTCAGCTACTGCTTGAAAGTAGTTAACGAGGGAGTGGGGAGTTTGACTGTGATAGAGAGGATTGCGGCATTTCAAAAATTAATTTTTTTCTGAAGAATTCGCTAAATTTTTCTGTCCTGGCGTAAGTTTTGCCATTTGATAGGGGTGAGTCGAAGAAATCTCCCTCTTGCGCGTACTTTTCTGCAGGTGCTGCAGAGTTACTGGTTCAGCTACTGTTTGAAAGTAGTTAATGAGGGCGTTCCGAAATTTATTTCAGACGTTAATCGAGTTTTCCTTCCCCTTTTGTTGTTGTTCCATTAAAGTGGAAACCTCCGAAGTTTAAACTGTCGGGACATGCGAAAGACCAGGATGCTCCCAAGGGAAATTTCCGTCCTCAACGAATGTTGCCGACCATGATCACCGTCTAATTAACATTATAATAAAACTAAAATAAAAAAAACCGCATAAAAAGTTTATTTTGTATCTTTTTTGTGTTTTGTATAAGGGGTGGTTATAAATCAGTCCGATACGCCCTATCTCTGTAGCCAGAAGGCGTTTGGATAAGATTTTTCCCGGGTATCGGAGGGTGTACAAGGCACCCTATCGTAAAAAAACACTTCGATGCCGCTTGTGGAGGCTCTAAGGGAAAAAAGATAAAGACTTGACCCGATTCTGTAGGACCCAGAAAAAATTGAAAAATAATTTACCTACTAAAAATAGTCTTCACTGAAAACAAAAACCTAGAAGTCTGAAAAAATGGGGGTTTCTAGGTCAAAAAGTGAGAAAAACTCTTTTAAAAATCTACCTATAAATTCATCGGTTCTGAGTCTAATAAGCGAGAAAAACTTCAAAATCCAAAATCCCAAAAAACCGAAAACGTCAGGAAACACGGAAAAAAATGGGTTTTCTCTGATGAAAGAGGCAGGAAAATCCCAAAAACCTGGTTAATAGGGAGTTTCTCGCCTAAAAAAGTTGGGAAAACTGTCTAAAATCCGAGGAGGTGGCTTGTCGATCGAAACACCAAGAAAATTTCCAAAAAGCTGACTGAAATGGGGGTTTTCTGCAGAAATAGTGAGGTAATCCCAATGGCTGCGCTACTCCGTCGTTTTCCTTACTATTAGCAAATTATTGGCTTCAACTTTTGGAATACTTGTCAAGCCATAAAACGGAAAACGTCAGAAAACGCGGAAAAATGGGTTTTCTCGGTTGAAAGAGGAAAAGCCCAAAATCCTGGTCAATAGGGAGTTTCTCGCTCAAAAAGTTAGGAAAACTGTCTAAAATCCGAGGAAAAAGTGGCTTTTCGGTCGATACTCCGAAGAATTACCAAAAATCTGGTTAAAGTGGGGTTTTTCTGCTGAAATAGTGAGGAAAATCCCAATGGCTGCGCTACTCTACGCTTTCCCCACGATTAGCAAACTTATTGGTTTCAACTTTTGGAATATTTGTCAAGCAGTAAAAACGGAAAATCGGAAAATGGGTTTTATCGGTTGAAGAGGTAGGAATAGCCAAAAATGGTCAATTAGGAGTTTTTCGCCCAAAAAAAGTTAGAAAAACTGTCTAAAATCCGAGGAAAAAGTGGTTTGTCGGTCGAAACACCGAAGAATATTACCAAAAATCTGGTTAAAAGTGGGGTTTTTCCGCAGAAATAGTGAGGCGATTCCCAATGGCTGCGCTACTCCGTCGTTTTCCTTACTATTAGCAAAATTATTGGTTTCAACTTTTGGAATATTTGTCAAGCCCTAAAATCAGAAAACGCGGAAAAATGGGTTTTCTCGGTTGAAAGAGGTAGGAAAAGCCAAAAACCTGGTCAATGGGGAGTTTTTCGCCCAAGAAAGTTAGGAAAACTGTATAAAATCCGAGGAAAAAGTGGCTTTTCGGTCGAAATATCGAAGAATATTACCAAAAAACTGGTTAACATGGGGTTTTTTGCTGAAATAGTGAGGAAAATCCCAAAATTATTGGTTTCAACTTTTGGAATATTTGTCGAGCCCTAAAAACGGAAAACGTCAGAAAACGCGGACAAATGGGTTTTCTCGGTTGAAAGAGCCAAAAGCCTAGTCAATAGGGAGTTTTCGCCCAAAAAAATTAGGAAAACTGTCTAAAATCCGAGATAGTTAGGAAAAGGTGGCTTGTCGGTCGAAACACCAAAGAATATCACCAAAAATCTGGTTAAAAGTGGGGTTTTCCGCTGAAATAGTGAGGAAAATCCCAATGGCTGCGCTACTCTGTCGTTTTCCTCATTATTAGCAAAATTATTGGTTTCAACTTTTGGAATATTTGGGCTCCATCGATCACCAATCGGTTTTTTAAAACATAAATTAGACGCCTCATTTCCCCTATAGAAAATGGGAAACAGAAAGAATTACTGTCTCATTGGATAAAACATTCGGAACAGTTTGAGACGTAATGGTCCGTATTTGAAAAAAGTGTTATTCCGGCTAAATCTCTTTAGCTTCTCCTTAGACACACTTCCTAGGTTGGAGAAAAAGAGTTTTTTTTCCCTTCTTTCTTTCTCGGCTAAAAGAGACAACCCCTCGTTTCACTTCATAGTTTATCCCAATAAATCTCCTTTCGGGAGCGAATAAATTCTTCCACGAAGGGGGTAAAACCGGATCATCCGCGGCTTAAGGGATGATCCGCTTTCCGAATTAAAATTGGATCCCTATACCTTCTTTTTTCTCGTTGATAAAATTGAATTTTTGTTTCAGCTTGTAACTGCAACGGACACGCCAGAAGATGCAGGTTTAATATGGAGCTGTATAAACTTTCCGGAAGAGTTTCTGGTGGTGTATGTCTCAAATGTCGTCATTTTACGGCGGGAAGACATTGCCATTATTGCCGCGAAGGATATTACAGAGACCTCAGCAAGCCTATCACGCACAGAAAAGCCTGCACAGGTGAGTCTTTTCATTGAACCGTTTTCCGATCAAAAGTACCTTCCTTCGCTCTTATCTCGAACCTACTTTATCCGAATGAGCGTTACACACTTAGCGTGATGGCTCAGTTTCATTTAGGGTTGAATCGATATGGCCTTACCATCGATGTCGATGAACCGATATATTGGAAGGAAAATATCGATATTCCGATATATCGCGTATGGATGTTATCACTAATCACTGATAAGTTATAAGTTATCCGTGTGTTGCCCCATTTTTCTTTCGGATTTATATCGCGATATATCGAAAGAAATGGGTAGGGAAATATCGGAAGAACCGATATATCGGAAGGGAATTATCGGTACAAATATCGCAAATATCGAAAGGAAAATATCGATATTCCGATATCGGAACCCTAGTTTCATTTAATCATTCCAAAAAGAGTTTACGATACCAGAACAACGCGCATGCGCGAGCTTTCTTGTATTTTTAGTTCCCGCGTTTTTTTTAAAAACATCTTGAGATTTGCCTGAATTCAAACTAGTTTGATAACCCGAAAAAGTGCTAAGCAAGCCTGAAGTTTTCTCTTCAATAAAGTTTAAGAGGATTTTTGGGATTAAACCACAGGTAAGACACGTGTCCTGGGGGGGGGGGGGGGTCATTAGAGAAGAAAATAAAATAAATGAGCGTTACACACTTAACGTGATGGCTCAGTTTCATTTAATCATTCCAAAAAGAGTTTACGATACCAGAACATCGCGCATGCGCGAGCTTTCTTGTATTCTTAGTTCCCGCGTTTTTTTAAAATTCATCTTTGAGATTTGCCTAAATTCAAACTACATACTTTTATATCCTGAAAAAGTGCTAAGGAAGCCTGAAGAAGTTTTCTCTTCAATAAAAGTTTAAGAAGGATTTTTGGGATTAACCTCTTTCCTCCACTAAACAACATCCGTGTCTTCATCCAAACCCCACCCTTCTTGGCCTTTTCGAAGGATGCGGGAAGGGGAAGATTATAAATGAATGGATTTACCCGACGGTAACGGTTTCATTTGTAAAAGAAACGTTTGCGAAACGTTTACGTCATCAGGCCCTTTTACTTCCCCCGAGCAAATATCTCGGCCAATAACTTCATTTTTTCTCTGGCTATAAATCCTGACACGGTTTTTTCTCTACCCCTCCCCCAGTTATTGTGGGTGTACTAAATCAACCGATATTGGACTCCGGATTTCTTCAAATATACGACTTTTAATACTTTCCGGTTTAACTGCCAAGTTTTAGGTTGAAATTACAATGCAAATGAGAGGTCACAGCTCGACAGAAATTGTGAAGCCCAACCGCTTTTGTGAGATGCCACTAAGGTAGGCCATTGCTGAAGTTCCAGCTGGGTTAGCAGGCACCATTAAAGTAAGCTGCTTGCTTAAATTAGTGCCTACAGCCACGGACTTTGGCCTCTGACAAGCCAAACCGTTTTGTGAGATACCGCTAAGGTCGGCCGAGTTTCCAAATTGCTGAAGGCTTGTTCCTGCTGATAGTCACGAAGTTCCTAAAAGAAGCATTCAGTTCGATGATGACCGTTAAGTTTCTGTGGACCCAACACTCTTTCCTTCCCGATTACTGGCTTAAGGCTATCTACAGCTACTATAGAAGTAACCTTGTTGAAATTAGTTGGTGCCTACTGCCACAGCCTAAGGTGCGCCATCTCAAAACGATACAGGCCTGGAGGTAATGGAAGTCTTGGCGAAAACATTGCAACTACCGCAAGTCTTTTGGGAAGGAAGCTGAAGCCTTTGGTTTAGGACGAAAAAAAAACCTCAATTTCAGGCATTTTCCGTAAAGTAAAAGCTTTCGGACTCTCTTCCTTTTTCTTTTCTTTCCCCCTTGCCTAAAACTTCCAAAAATTTTAAGGTCTTACTCTCAAAAACTCTTTTTTGTTCCTTTTTTGACATTAACGGTATTTCAGTTTAGCCTCTGGCTTTTAAGACTCAATTATGACACAAATACCGTTTTTTTTTGCGGTCAACGCAGAAACTGTTTAGAGAGTGGAAAAAAAACTTTTTTTTATCAGGTATAATGCTTAGAACGAGGCGTGAAACCCGTAGTTATCCCGATAGGTATCATCAAGGTGGAGCGTGTCTGTCGGAAATTGGACAAAAAAAATTTTTTTTCTTTTTTTTAAGGGCTCCTAAGGGCAAAGCATTAATGTATTCAAAAAACCCCGAAGGCTTGACCCCAACTTCCTCTGTTCTACTCTAAAAAAAAATGATTCGAGGTTTTAACCACGATTTTTAAGCTCGTTAGGCCTCGTTGGGGGGTGGAAATTATCAGGAAATGCTGTCACACGATTTTGGTATTTCACCCTTCCTTCTTAATTACGAAAAATCGATATAATTAACGGTATCCGAGGGTGTGTTATAATTAACCCATCTTAGTTTCCCATGCACTTAACCCTGATGAAGAATGATGAACTTCCTAATTGCTATGGATACACGCCTATCTTACTAACTTCATATATTTGCCAAAATCAATATCCCCTTTTTTAATTATCTAATTACCTCCTTAAAAAAAACTTTGTTGTATTTTAATTAAGTCTGAACAAACACTTAACTAGATTGGTGGTGAAGAAAAAAAAATTGGAAAGAGAAGCGATCAAGTAATTGCCTGGATGTCTGCCAAGTAATAAAAGAAAGAAAAAAAAATTCTGGAAAATATCTTAACCAAAATACGTTATAATTTAAACCAATAATGAAGGATGAAATGTGATAACGGGGTGGCTTAAAACATTCTAAAGCCTTCTATTGGTCGGTGGGAGTGGCTTAAAATTCTAAAGCCTTTATTGGTCGGTGGGAGTGGCTTAAAACATTCTAAACCTTCTTTGGTCGGTGGGAGTGGCTTAAACATTCTAAGCCTTTATTGGTCTGTGGAGAGGCTTAAAACATTCTAAAGCCTTCTATTGGTCGGTGGGAGTGGCTTAAAACATTCTGGAGCCTTTTTTCTCGGTGGTAGTGGCTTAAAACATTCTAAAGCCTTCTATTGGTCGGTGGGAGTGGCTTAAAACATCTGGAGCCTTTTTTTCTCGGTGGTAGTGGCTTAAAACATTCTAGCCTTCTATTGGTCGGTGGGAGAGGCTTAAAACATTCTAAAGCCTTTATTGGTCGGTGGGAGTGGCTTAAAACATTCTGAGCCTTCTATTGGTCGGTGGGAGTGGCTTAAAACATTCTGGAGCCTTTTTTTCTCGGTGGTAGTGGCTTAAAACATTCTAAGCCTTCTATTGGTCTGTGGAGAGGCTTAAAACATTCTAAAGCCTTCTATTGGTCGGTGGGAGTGGCTTAAACATTCTAAGCCTTTTTCTCGGTGGTAGTGGCTTAAAACATTCTAAGCCTTCTATTGGTCGGTGGGAGAGCTTAAAACATTCTAAAGCCTTCTATTGGTCGGTGGGAGTGGCTTAAACATTCTGGAGCCTTTTTTTCTCGGTGGTAGTGGCTTAAAACATTCTAAGCCTTCTATTGGTCTGTGGGAGGCTTAAAACATTCTAAAGCCTTCTTGGTGGTGGGAGTGGCTTAAACATTCTGGAGCCTTTTTTCTCGGTGGTAGTGGCTTAAAACATTCTAGAGCCTTCTATTGGTCGTGGGAGAGGCTTAAAACATTCTAAAGCCTTCTATTGGTCGGTGGGAGTGGCTTAAAACATTCTGGAGCCTTTTTTTCTCGGTGGTAGTGGCTTAAAACATTCTAGAGCCTTCTATTGGTCGGTGGAGGCTTAAAACATTCTAAAGCCTTCTATTGGTCGGTGGAGTGGCTTAAAACATTCTAAGCCTTCTATTGGTCGGTGGGAGGCTTAAAACATTCTAAAGCCTTCTATTGGTCGGTGGGAGTGGCTTAAAACATTCTAAAGCCTTCTATTGGTCGGTGGGAGTGGCTTAAAACATTCTAAAGCTTCTATTTCTCGGTGGGAGTGGCTTGAAACAATATAGCCTTCTATTGGTCGATGAGAGTTTAATCAAATTGAACTTACGATCTCTGGTGTAGAAGTGGCCTAAACTGAACAAATTAAGTCAACTCCCCCCCCCCCCATATTTAACTCGTAGCCTAGTTTCCGTTAACAGTTTTTCATTAAGTTAAAAACTTTTCTTTTAAATTCTTCCAACTTTTTTTTTATGTGAGCGCTAACCCAATTTTTAAAATCTGATATTAAAAATTGCCTGTAAAAATTCCCTTTTGAAGAGATAGAGCCCTTATTTAGGTTATTAAAAAATGAAAAATGTGATCCTTTAACGACCCGATTGATTGATGGCCGTATTGTGTAAGTAGATCGGGGATTCGTGGAGGGGGCGGCACGGAGGGGACCCCTCCGGGGATTTTTAAGATTGGTCCACGTCCCGTGAGGAGTAGGGGTGGTTTGCGATGTAGATCCAGTCATCTTCTTTAATTGCACCTGGAATGGTAACACTGTTTTGACGTGTACAGTGTTGCCATTTTTTAAATAAAATTAAAGATTTATTGGTTTTATTGGAATAATGAGAAGGGGCTTCAGGAATTCACATTCTCGAAAAGAGTTTCCTTCGAGAAGTGTCTCGAAAAATCATCCGGGAACCGAATTAGTCATCCAATCTTTGGGGACCCCCCACTATTTCCACTCTCACCCCCGAAATCTTCCTTCCAATTTCCCCTTTTTCACTTCTGGTTGAATCTTATTTATAAATCAGAATCTTAAGAACCAAAATATTTATAAACCCGCATGACTTTTTCCTCTTTTCTCTTGTACGTTGTAAATGACAAAAGAAAGCGCCGGATCATAAATACGCTTCTTATCTTGTTCTAGGGTCCTATCAATTTTCAAGTTAAGCCTCATGATTTGAGCCATAACGGCCCTCCTACAAAGCCCTTTACAAATACCACCTTATCTTCTTTTCTCTTTTTTTCCGGGCTGCCTAAAACCTTATTTTTAAGCCAATAAACAAGTCGTTTGGCAATAGAAAGAACGCACGGGAGAAGAAGAAAAAAAGCCTGAAATTTTCTTTTTAAAAAATCCCCCTTTTCACATATCTTTGGAACATTCTTTAGATCTCTCACAATCAATAACTTCGACGATAAAAATTTTTTTTCAATAGTTTTCCTTGGTTAAAAAGGTTAATCGGTGATCACCACGCAAAAGACCGGAAGCTGCCCACTCCTAAGTCCCCAAACGTCCCACATCCATATTCAAACCTTCAAAATAAATCTCTCCATAGAAATTACACCCCATTTTTAGACTAAAGAGCCGAATTTTTTTTCCCCGCTTCCAAAAAGCCTAAGGGGACGAATTTAAATATTTAATTGCTTTATTTACCGACCTCGATTTTTTAATCCATCATATTTATACGAGAAAAATATTATATTTCTGACTCTAAGGAAGTGAGAAAAAAATTTAATAAAAAATGTAATAAATTAAAAACTCGTCAACTAACACGGGTCTTATAGCAGATTCCTGCCGCACCCTAAGTCTAAGGGGAAAAATCAAATAAAAGTACTAGTTGAAGAGCTTCCAACGAAAACTTTCTTAAAGAGAAGTAACAATATAGGAGGGGGAAGTTTAAGGGAGGGGAAGTATAACGGAGGGGGAAGTATAAGGGAGGAGAAGTATAACTGAAGGGGATTTATAAGGAAGCAGAAGTATAACTGAGAAGTATAAGGGATGGGAAGTATAAGGGAGGAGAAGTATAACGAGAGGAAATTTTTTTCCGAAAATTCCAAGTTTTTTTTTTTTCAAAGATTTTTTTCTTTCACAAAATTTTCTTAAAGTATTTTTTTTTCGAAAAATTTTCCAAGTTTTTTTTTGAAAATTTTTAAGTATCAAGGTAGAAATAATGGGATTTTTGCCCAAGAGAGGTCCCACTCGTAAGGCGTGGAAGTGTGAAATTTCTCCCTACTAAAATTATAATTAATGTAAAAAAAATGATAATTTTTTTCACCAAAAATTTTTAAAAATATAAGGAGTAATTCGTGACAATTTGGTGAAAATCGGATTAAACGGTTCGGCCGCAGCGAATTTTTTAAAATTTCAAACAGATATCTCCGCCATTTTTTCGAAATTCAAAATCGCCCTCGTTACATTTTTGAAGTGTGAAAATTTGGTGAAAATCGGATGAAAACTGTGGACGTAAAGTGTTCCGGAAAAAAACTACGGACGGCCGGCCGGCACCACAGACAAAGTTGAGATCGGTAAAGATCAATATTCGAATTGACCCTCCGGGGTCTGGAAGACCCTTCCCCAAAAACCCGATGTGGAGGTATCACAATAACTTCTTTAAAGAGATGGTAAAAAATCGGTTTCATAATCTTCCTGCTTCCTAACGGGGGGGGGGGGGGATTAGATAGGAGATTAGTACTTTCGCACCTCAGAGTTGGCACCCTGTTGAGGATGAAAGGAGGCAAATCATGGTCGATCCGACATCTTCTCGCCTTTGGTAAAGAATCGGTTCCTTTATAACCTTC
The DNA here is from genome assembly GCA_014119065.1 of Orius insidiosus. Lineage (NCBI taxonomy): Eukaryota > Metazoa > Arthropoda > Insecta > Hemiptera > Anthocoridae > Orius > Orius insidiosus. The sequence continues at coordinate 109,512 of JACGAQ010000269.1, read as the reverse complement.
CTGCTCGTGCGTGAAGGAAACTAATAATGAAAGAGTCGGGGGGGGGGGGGGGATTTAAAAAACGTCATTGTACTTTGGCACCTCAGAGTTGGCAACCCTGTGGAAAAAGCCGACGTTTACTTTGTCTCGCGAGTAACCTGGGCTTAATATCGGTCACACTTTAAACATTATTGAAACAAAAATAGAATTAATGAAAAAGTTCTTAAAGAATTCAACGAAGTTAGGTTCAGAAGCGCGGGTTTTGAAACGGCGATGTTAACTTACATATTAAAAAGGGAAAAAAAGGGAAGGGGTAGGAAGTTGTTGAAGATTAAACAAGATTCTTTGAAAACAATAACTTTTCGGAAGCCCCTAACCCGCCCTTAAAACCGCCCGGCCGACTCGCAACTTGTAAAAGATGGGGATAATCAACTCTAAATTACAAGTTAATTACTCCACCTATCTACAAACCCAATCAATAATAATTTGATTAAAATTTTATTTACGTTAGTAATAAAAAGGAGTTTCCTGCCTTCAAAAAAAATGTTGAAAATTTTCTGGCCCCATTTTCGTATACTGCCAAGCATTCTGTATTCTAAGATCTTTTTAAATATTATTCTAACATGTCAAATAAACCAAAAAAAGACGTGGGTTCCCTCTAACTGCGAAGTTACATAAAGACCTTTTTTTTTTATCAAGATCAAGCCATCACATTTGTCCCGGCTTCACGGCTGTCGGCGTTCGGCCCTTTTTCCGCGTCCAAACAGTATTTCATAAATATTTAAAATCTGTCTTTTTTTTCCTCCCCACAAATTTGGAAGCTTTTCCTCGCACCATTTAACTTTTTGATCGCCGGTAACTCGATTCTTTAATCAAAACCCATCTAATGACCCAAAAAAAGGGGGCTTTTTACGTTTTTTTGAAACGTTTCAAACGTTTTTTAAAAGTCTCTACTCGATAAACCAGCGTAGGAAGGGTTTTTTAGTTTAAAAACCAAGATTACCCAGTCTCCCCAATAGGTAACTCTTAAATTACCCAGTCTGTCCAACAGTTAACTCCAAAATTACCCAGTCCTTCCGATATTAACTCCAGAATTACCGAGTATGTCCAGTAGTCACCAAATTACCCGTCTCCAAAGTTCCAAATTACCCGTCTGTTCAACAGTTAGCTCCAAGACTACCCAGTCTGTCCAATAGTTAACTCCAAGATTACCCTGTCTGTTCAACAGTTTTCGAACTACCCAGTCTGTCCATAGTTAACTCCAATTACCCGTCTAACAGTTCCATTACCCAGTCTGTCCAATAGTTAACTCCAAAATTACCCAGTCTCTCCAATTAACTCCAAAATTACCCAGTCTGTCCAACAGTTAACTCCAATTACCCAGTCTGTCCAATAGTTAACTCCAAAAGTACCCAGTCTCCAAAATTCCAGTACTGTCCAATACGTAATTGCAAATTACCCAGTCTGTCCAACAGTTAACTCCAAGATTACCCAGTCTCCAATAGTTATTAAATTACCCAGTCTGTCCAATAGTTAACTCCAAGATTACCCAGTCGTCCAATAGTTAGCTCAAATTACCCAGTCTGTCCAATAGTTAACTCCAAGATTACCCAGTCGTCCAATTACCCAGTCTGTCCAATAGTTAACTCCAAGATTTCCCCGTCTGTTCAATAGTTAAATCCAAATTACCCAGTCTGTTCAACGGTTAGCTCCAAGACTACCCAGTCTGTCCATAGTTAACTCCAAGATTACCCTGTCTGTTCAACAGTTCATTCGATGACTACCCAGTCTGTCCAATAGTTAACTACGAATTCCCAGTCTCTCCGATAGGTAACTCCAAAATTACCCAGTCTTCCATAGTTAACTCCAAAATTACCCAGCTTGTCCAATATTTAACTCCAATATTACCCAGTCTGTCCAACAGTTAACCCCAAGATTACCCAGTCTCTCCAATAGTTAACTCAAAATATCCCAGTCTGTCGAACAGTTAACTCCAAATTACCCGTCTGTCTAATAGTTAAATCCGAAATTACCCTGTTCAACAGTTAACTCCAAAATTCCCAGTCTGTCCAATACGTAATTGCAAATTACCCAGTCTGTCAACAGTTAACCCAAGATTACCCAGTAACTCCAATAGTTAGCTCTTAAATTACCCAGTCTGTCCAATAGTTAACTCCAAGATTACCCAGTCGCTCCAATAGTTAGCTAAATTACCCAGTCTGTCCAATAGTTAACTCCAAGATTACCCAGTCGCTCCAATAGTTACTCTTAAATACCCAGTCTGTCCAATAGTTAACTCCAAGATTCCCGTCTGTCAATAGTTAATCCAAAATTACCCAGTCTGTTCAACGGTTAGCTCCAAGACTACCCAGTCTGTCCATAGTTAACTCCAAGATTACCCTGTCTGTTCAACAGTTCATTCGATGACTACCCAGTCTGTCCAATAGTTAACTACAGAATTCCCAGTCTCTCCGATAGGTAACTCCAAAATTACCCAGCTGTCCAATATTTAATTCCAATATTACCCAGTCTGTCCAACAGTAACTCAGAGATTACCCAGTCTCCAATAGTTAACTCAAAAATATCCCAGTCTGTCGAACAGTTAACTCCAAAATTACCCCGTCTGTCCAATAGTTAAATCCGAAATTACCCTGTCTGTTCAACAGTTAACTCCAAAATTACCTTGTATGTCCAATACGTAATTGCAAAATTACCCAGTCTGTCCAATAGTTAATTCCAAAATTACCCAGTCTGCCAATAGTTAACTCCAAAATTACCCAGTTGTCCAATATTAACTCCAATATTACCCAGTCTGTCCAACAGTTAACCCAAGATTACCCAGTCGTCTAATAGTTAGCTTGAAATTACCAGTCTGTCCAATAGTTAACTCCAAGATTACCCCGTCCGTCCAATAGTTAACTCCAAAAAAAGTGGGCTTTTTACGTTTTTTGAAACGTTTTTATAAAAGTTCTACTCGATAAACCAGCGTAGGAAGGGTTTAGCATAAACTTCTAGTTACCATCATGTAACCCGTGGCCAGTTACCATAATTTAAGATCCGTTTTATTCACATTCTAATGCCCTGTTCTTGTATTTTCATAAGGTTAAAAGACTTTCTCACCTTTTTCCCACCCGTGACGTAAATCAAAAGAACATTGTGATAGTTTTTAGACGACATGGGTTAATAATAAACAGGATTAAGGACAACCTTTGTGAAGAAATCTTTGAAAAAGGTTCCGTCGCTTAGAAAGCTAGACAAAGGAAACTACCAAAAAATGGTCGTAACTTCTGGCAAAACTGTGCATCAGCAGACAAAGAATTCCCACGAGCAACAGTGTTGTTTTCTTACAAAAAACCCTATAAAAAACGCCCCGATAGAATTTTTTAGAGCTGATGTAAAATGGAGCTAAAATCCTTATTTTAAGGAGCAATGATATTCGAGACAAAGGTTTTTGACGAAATGAAGATGTTTCATGAAGCAGTGATGAGACTCATCAAAGATGGCGTCTGACAAATATTGATGGTACGCTCATGTTATTTATTACGTCTCGTAATGGCTTTTATAATTTGTCGGGAAATTTTCTCTTCAAGACTTTAGGGGAGAGAAGAAAAAAAAAGGTGGGAGGTAAAGACTTCCTCTTTGGTTTAAGAAGCTCCCTTTTGACGATCAACATGAAGATCGTGATGTAGCAGGAGGTGCCGGGATGATGAGAACTTCCTTTAAATATTACCCCATCCTGGATGGGCATTTATCAGGTGAAAATTAAGGCGTTTTTAAATGGGTAAACAGTGACTTCTTTAACTTTTGAAAGCGCGAGGAGTTAATATTTCAAGCGCTCGGGTTGAATACGAAATCAAGACGGACTGTTGCCAATTAAAGAAGCGCGTGAGAGGAATTTCCATTTTCGCGGGTTATTTTACCCGGTGGTAGGGGCGGTTTTTCGGGGAGCCTGAGAATCCTTATCTACATCCGAATTAATGGAATTACCGCTGAATTTTCAACTCCCCTCGTCGTCTTCGCAAGCCCTGATTTCGGTTATGAAATCTTGGATGTTTAACTTTTTCATTTTCTAAGTCTGAAAATGTTTTTCTCCTAAAAAAGCTTTACTTTCCGTCAATTTTCAGTGATTAGAATTAACTAATTTTAGGGTCTTCAACTCACCCTATCAAATGGCGAAACTTACGCCAAATTTTTAATTCAATTTTTATTTTTGAATGCTCTAGGAGGGTAGCAATTTTTTACCTTCTTTTATTTTAATTTCAACGCCCACTTTAGCCTTTTTAACTTCCTTAAATACACCATCAAGCGAGAATATGTCGGATCGACCATGATCTTGCCTCCTTTCATCCTCAACAGGGTTGCAACTCTGAGGTGCGAAAGAACAATGACGTTTTTTTTAAATATCCCCCCCCCCCCCCCCGACTCTTTCATTGTTAGTTCCCTTCACGTACGATCAGGTTAGGAAGCAGGGAAGGTTATGAAGGAACCGATTTTTTACCATCTCTTTAAATACACCAGCAAGGCGAGATGTCGGATCGACCATGATCTTGCATTTTCATCCTCAAACAGGGTTGCCAACTCTGAGGTGCGAAAGTAAAATGATGTTTTTTTAAATACCCCCCCCCCCACTCTTCATTATTAATTTCCTTCACGCATGATCATGTTAGGCAGCAGGGAAGGTTATGAAGGAACCAATTGTTTACCATCTCTTTAAATAAATGAGCAAGCGAGAATATGTCGGATCGACCATGATCTTGCCTTTTCATCCTCAACAGGGTTGCCAACTCTGAGGTGCGAAAGTACAATGACGTTTTTTTAAAATCCCCCCCCCCTCCCACTCTTTCATTATTAGTTTCCTTCACGCACGATCAGGTTAGGAAGCAGGGAAGGTTATGAAGGAACCAATTTTTTACCATCACTTAAATACACCATCAAGGCGAGAATATGTCGGATCGATGATCTTGCCTTGTCATCCTCAAACAGGGTTGCCAACTCTGAGGTGCGAAAGTAAAATGATGTTTTTTAAATACCCCCCCCCCCACTCTTTCATAATTAATTTCCTTCACGCATGATCATTTTAGGCAGCAGGGAAGGTTATGAAGGAGCCAATTTTTTACCATCTCTTTAATAAATGAGCAAGCGAGATATGTCGGATCGACCATGATCTTGCCTTTTCATCCTCAACAGGGTTGCCAACTCTGAGGTGCGAAAGTACAATGACGTTTTTTTTAAATATCCCCCCCCCCTCCCACTCTTTCATTATTAGTTTCCTTCACGCACGATCAGGTTAGGAAGCAGGGAAGGTTATGAAGGAACCAATTTTTTACCATCACTTAAATACACCATCAGGCGAGAATATGTCGGATCGATGATCTTGCCTTGTCATCCTCAAACAGGGTTGCCAACTCTGAGGTGCGAAAGTAAAATGATGTTTTTTTAAATACCCCCCCCCCCCCCCCCACTCTTTCATAATTAATTTCCTTCACGCATGATCATTTTAGGCAGCAGGGAAGGTTATGAAGGAGCCAATTTTTTACCATCTCTTTAATACATCAGCAAGCGAGAATATGTCGGATCGACCATGATCTTGCCTTTTCATCCTCAACAGGGTTGCCAACTCTGAGGTGCGAAAGTACGATGACGTTTTTTTTTTAATATCCCCCCCCCCCTCCCACTCTTTCATTATTAGTTTCCTTCACGCACGATCAGGTTAGGAAGCAGGGAAGGTTATGAAGGAACCAATTTTTTACCATCACTTAAATAGGTACACCAGCAAGGCGAATATGTCGGATCGATGATCTTGCCTTTTCATCTCAACAGGGTTGCCAACTCTGAGGTGCGAAAGTACGATGACTTTTTTTTTTAATATCCCCCCCCCCCCCTCCCCCACTCTTTCATTATTAGTTTCCTTCACGCACGATCAGGTTAGGAAGCAGGGAAGGTTATGAAGGAACCAATTTTTTACCATCACTTCAATAGGTACACCAGCAAGGCGACAATATGTCGGATCGATGATCTTGCCTTTCATCCTCAACAGGGTTGCCAACTCTGAGGTGCGAAAGTACAATGACTTTTTTTTAAATATCCCCCCCCCCACTATTTCATTATTAGTTTCCTTCACGCACGATCAGGTTAGGAAGCAGGGAAGGTTATGAAGGAACCAATTTTTACCATCACTTCAAAGGTACACAGCATAGGTCGGAATATGTCGGATCGATGATCTTGCCTTTTCATCCTCAACAGGGTTGCCAACTCTGAGGTGCGAAAGTACAATGACTTTTTTTTAAATATCCCCCCCCCCCACTATTTCATTATTAGTTTCCTTCACGCACGATCAGGTTAGGAAGCAGGGAAGGTTATGAAGGAACCAATTTTTACCATCACTTCAATAGGTACACCAGCAAGGCGACAATATGTCGGATCGATGATCTTGCCTTGTCATCCTCAACAGGGTTGCCAACTCTGAGGTGCGAAAGTACAATGGCGTTTTTTTAAACATTCACCCTCTTCATAATCCTCCATAGACTCTAAACGTCAAGATTTATTTATTTGAATAAGAAATTGAATAAAAAAAGAAATTGAGTCTAACGTGTTTCCTTGAGATCGAATTATTTAACGTCTCGACGCCACCGAGGCGTGAAATCTTTTCCGCTATTCGATATCGTATTTGTTTACTTTCTCGCTTCACATATTTTCTGAAAAATTATTATAAAAATAACCCTAAAACGTAAAGAGCCTTAAAAAACTGTCACAGGGGCCAATAATTTCCCTGCTTTATGGATTGAAGCAGCTAAGTACTGGAAAACATTCTTTCCCCAAATCTCGAAGATGTCGGATCAACCAGGATTGTCCACCAGGGTTGCCAACTTCCAAGATTTCCTCTCCCCGAGGCTTCAGGTTGAGTTTAAACGGCTTTCTGTTTTCAGCATGTAATTGCCATCCGATCGGCGCCTCCGGGAAGACTTGCAACCAGACGAGCGGCCAGTGCCCCTGCAAGGACGGAGTGACCGGAATAACGTGCAACAGGTGCGACAAAGGTTATCAACAAAGTCGCTCTCACATCGCTCCATGTATAAGTGAGTTTCTTTATTATTTTATACTCAAAACATAATTGATTTTCCAAGTTCAAAAGGTCGTTTTAATCCGTTGGCTTTACATGGTTGTAATTACGAAGTTGCGGTTTGACCGTAACACGTGCTTCTAAAATATCGATCCATATTATTTCAATATTTTATAAATTATCTCTAATTTTTATTATTTTCAAACTAAAAATTAAATCTTTAAAAGTCGGTCAGATTTACATAAATGATTAAAGAAGTGTTGATGTCTAGAGAAAAAAATGTATTGGTCGAAACAATTTATTCATCTCATTAGTTATTCGATTACCTTTTATCTTCCCACCTCTTCTTGTTCTTGCCTTAGGAAGTAATTAGGACGGTTTCTTAATCGGAGACTTTTAGTATAGGAATAACATATTGTTGGCGAATTAAGAGTTGAAAAGAAGGGCTGATTGAATAGTTCAAGGTCATCCCTCCTAGCGGCAAAAGCAGAAGAAAGAAGATGTCGGATCGACCATATTTTCCCTCCTAGCTGGCCTCTTCTTAATACGTATTGGATTCAAGGTCTCCTAGCGGCAAAAGCAGAAGAAAGAAGATGTCGGATCGACCATGTTTTCCTCCTAGTTGGCCTCTTCTTAAGACGTATTCAAGGTCATCCCTCCTAGCGGAAAAAGAAGATGTCAGATCGACCATGTTTTGCCTTCTAGCTGGCCTCTTTTTTAGACGTATTCTAGGTCATCCCTCTTAGCGAAAAAAGCAGAAGAAAAGAAGATGTCGGATCGACCATGTTTTGGCTCCTAGTAGGCCTCTTCTTAAGACGTATTCAAGGTCATCCCTCCTAGCGGAAAAAGGAGAAGAAAGAAGATGTCGGATCGACCATGTTTGGCCTCCTAGTTGGCCTCTTCTTAAGACGTATTCAAGTCATCCCTCTTAGCGGAAAAACAGAAGAAAAGAAGATGTCGGATCGACCACGTTTTGGCTCCTAGCTGGCTTCTTTTTAAAACGTATTCAAGGTCATCCCTCCTAGCGGAAAAAGCAGAAGAAAGAAGATGTCGGATCGACCATGTTTTGCCTCCTGGCTGGCCTCTTCTTAAGACGTATTCAAGGTCATCCCTCCTAGCAGAAAAAGCAGAAGAAAGAAGACGATCGACCATGTTTGGCCTCCTATCTGGCCTCTTCTTAAAACTATTCAAGGTCATCCCTCCTAGCAAAAAAGCAGAAGAAAGAAGATGTCAGATCGACCATGTTTTGCCTCCTGGCTGGCCTCTTCTTAAGACTTATTCAAGGTCATCCCTCCTAGCGGAAAAATCAGAAGAAAGAAGATGTCGAATCGACCATGTTTTGCCTCCTAGCTGGCCTCTTTTTAAAACGTATTCTAGGTCATCCCTCCTAGCGGCAAGAGCAGAAGAAAGAAGATGTCGGATCGACCAGGTTTGGCCTCCTAGCACACCTCTTCCTCTCGCCACTGTTGTGTGTTATGTAATAGTTTTCCTGAGGCATTTTTAACTCTTTCAGTCTTTCGTTACATAAGTTCTTAGTGCATTTGTGAGTGTTGCTTGAAACTGAAAATTTTATTTGTCTGCTTTTTTTCCAGAAATTCCCAAGATGTCTGTGAACATGATGTCTGCTGACGCCGGTGACGATAACGGACAGGATGAAGCGACTCCTAGTAAGTAACTCATTGTCATCATTTTTCCGTTGCGTAGGAGGACACGTGTGTAGTGAAAGCTATCACTGAAGAAGCGAAAAAGAAGAGTTCGAAAAACTGGCCGGTTGCCTTTGGAACGATTCCAACGTACTTTATCACAAGATGTTCTATCATATTAAGATTTTTACATCGAGTCATTCAATTTCGAGTATCTAGAAGAAGATAATTGGACCGCTCGAGGGTTTTTCAACGCTTCCAGGCTCGTATTTGCATCTTGCGTAATATAACGTGATCTCAGATCGTTCATCTCCTCTGACTATCTATCTTTTTATATATTTTTAATGCGCTATTTTCCCATTCAATTATATTCGGCTAAAGACTTATGAGGTTTGGCCGAGTTCCAAGATCGAAAAGCCAATAATGTTCCTTTTCTCCTCAAGGGATCTCATGAATTGCTAAAGGTGTTTGATAAATGAGTTATTGTTTTATTTTTGCCTGGAATATTTTTTTTAAATCCGTTTATTATAATATGCGGTTCGAATTTATTGCTTTGGATGATTTATTGGAAGATTTTGTGATAAAGGTCGATGCTTAGTGAAGCATTATTGCCCATTTGGCACACCTCGTTGTTGGTATCTCTTCTTTTGCAGAAGCCGCTGTTTAATTTTGACCTCTAGAGCTTTATCGAACATAAAAACGTCTCGTCATACTTCAACAGAACACAATCTCTTGTAAAATAGATGGAAAAGAGAAGGACTGTCATAATATGGGCCATTGTTGGCATAAAATTGGCCAACTCACTGGCATGGCGCAGTTTACTGGCATAAAAGAAGCCAAGTTAACAGTGCAACGTACGCTAATCGGCGATTAGTAAGCACTTAACACTGTTAACTTACAACAGAACATAATCTCTTGTAAAATAGATAGAAAAGAGAAGGACTGTCATAATATGGGCCATTTTTGGCATAAAATTGGCCAACTCACTGGCATGGCGCAGTTTACTGGCATAAAAGTTAACAGTGCTAACGTACGCTAATCGGCGATTAGTAAGCACTTAGCACTGTTAACTTACAACAGAACTCTTGTAAAATAGATAGAAAAGAAAAGGACTGTCATAATATGGGCCATTTTGGCATAAAATTGGCCAACTCACTGGCATGGCGCAGTTTACTGGCATAAAAGAAGCCAAGTTAACAGTGCTAACGTACGCTAATCGGCGATTAGTAAGCACTTAACACTGTTAACTTACAACAGAACATAATCACTTGTAAAATAGATGGAAAAGAGAAGGACTGTCATAATATGGGCCATTGTTGGCATAAAATTGGCCAACTCACTGGCATGGCGCAGTTTACTGGCATAAAATAAGCCAAGTTAACAGTGCTAACGTGCGCTAATCGGCGATTAGTAAGCACTTAGAATTTTAATCGATAAGTTCCGTGCACCCTTTCAAACAATGGAGGGAACGAGAAGCACAATCGTATGCACCGATCTCGAGTTTAGAGAGGGAGAAAAGTAATTTAAGCGATCTTTAGGTAAAAGAAAACAATTAAGTAAAAGGGTTGAATAGTGCTTTAGGGTGGAAAAGAGAACTTTCATTAAGTTGGAAGTATTGAAAAGGAGTCTTCCTAAATGTTGACACGGAGAAGATTGCATCCACGGCTAATAAACTTTATTTCGACCCGAGTGTAAATAGTAGAGGGGAAGGTCCCATGCGCCATCGGTATCTATTTTAAAAATATACGGTTTCTTTAACGGCCGTAATTAACTACTTCGCAGTCCGTAGAGACCCGGGCGCCGAATAAATCAACCGCGGTGCTAAACGTCCTCTTAAGACTAATCTCAGACCGCACGTCTGCTTTGGTTAAATTAAACTGGAGATTTTTTTAAAGGCAAATTTGCCCTTCTTTTACTTCTTTTACGTGTATTTTTGGGAACCCTTAAAGACTTCTCTGAAGAGCCGTGGGGACTAAACTGTAAAAGATAAATTTTTTCGCCTTTAGATTCACAAAGTCTCACATTTCGGTACCTGTAAAAGCAAAATTAACAGTTTGAAATATGGGTTGATCCTTCCATTTTGTCCAGAAGTTTAGCTGTACGCTGACCATGGCAATTCTACTGGTATTGGGCGTCTCTAAAGATAGGACCGCCGATTGGCCTGTAATTTGGTGGCTCTTTCTCCTGAATGTGGCTCCTTTGTGCCAGGATACTGGCGCTATTTTTGCTGTTTTGGATTGAGAACTCGGGGATCCACTGCTTTGTGGAACGTTGGATGTTCTGTGCGAGCAAAGCAACGGCACCTGTAAAAGTAAAATTAATCAAATAGTTTGAATTATGGGGTTATCTTTCCATTTTGTACAGAAGTTTAGCTGTCGCTGAACATGGCAATTCTACTGGTATTGGGGTCTCTAAGCTAGTACCGCCGATTGGCCTGTAATTTGATGGCTCTTGCTCCTGAATATTGGCTCCTTTGTGCCAGGCTCTTTTTGTGCCAGGATACTGGCGCTATTTTTGCTGTTTTGGATTGAGAACTCGGGATCCGCTGCTTTGTGGAACGTTGGATCTTCTGTGCGAGAACGGCGCCTGTAAAAGTAAAATTAATCAAATAGTTTGAATTATGGGGTTATCCTTCCATTTTGTCAAGAAGTTTAGCTGTCGCTGAACATGGCAATTCTACTGGTATTGGGCGTCTCTAAAGCAAGCACAGCCGAATGGCCTGTAATTTGGTGGCTCTTGCCTCTGAATATTGGCTCCTTTTGCTTGTTTTCCGCCCAGATATGGCTCTTTTTGTGCCAGGATACTGGCGCTATTTTTACTGTTTTGGATGAGAACTCGGGGATCCACTCCTTAGTGCCAGAACGTTGGATCTTTTGTGCGAGAATGTTGGCTCTTTTTTTGCCACCTGATGACCCTACTGCCCTGTAACCTCCGATTGGCCTGTAATTTGGTGGCTCTTGCCTCTGAATATTGGCTCCTTTTGCTTGTTTTCCGCCCAGATATGGCTCTTTTTGTGCCAGGATACTGGCGCTATTTTTGCTGTTTTGGATTGAGAACTCGAGGATCCACTCCTTAGTGCCAGAACGTTGGATCTTTTGTGCAAGAATGTTGGCTCTTTTTTTGCCACCCTGACGACCATAGGGTCCCTGTAATTTTTGTGCCAGGCTTCTGGCGCTATTTTTGCTGTTTTGGATGGAGAACTCGAGGATCCACTCTTTTGTGCCAGAACGTTGGATCTTTTGTGCGAGAATGTTGGCTCTTTTTTGCCACCCTGACGACCCTATTGCCCTGTAATTTGTCCTATGTCCCATTAGGCGCCTCTAAAGTGCCCGAGGTTATTAAACTTGGGTAATCGGAAGCTATCTATCAGATTCTCTATTGGAAGAGACATTGGGCTAATTGTGAGCAGAAAATGAACTGAAAATAAACCCTGTAGAGCGACACCCTAAGAGTCTAAGCCAATAAAATACATCCCCTTTATTTGTCCAAGCTTTTAAACATCCTCACTCCCCCTTCGGCGTTTTTCTCCTCAACATAAATAGGATGAAATTCCCCTACCCAGGCCTTATTCGCTCCCTACGTTCAATTCTATGGGGTCAAACTTATAATAAACATTTCATGGGGGATGAAGGGAAAATCCTCCATTTGAGTAATCAATTTTGTAAGGAGGGTTGTAAATAAACGGATTTTTTTTTCTCCCTTTTTGAGGCGTATTTTTTGTGCCCAAGATGGAATACCTTTCGAGATAAGGTTTCTATTGTGAGGCATCCTCGCGGAAACCGGATTTTGCCCGATTCGTCCCATAGTAACAAAAAAAAAAAACATTTCAAGGTCATCCCTCCTAACGTCCTTGAATACTCCAGAAATGAGGAAGATGTCGGATCGACCAGGTCCACCAACAGTCTGAGCCTCTTCTTCAGACATAATGGACCCTTCATTTCGAGGTTTTTTGTGCCCAAATGTGGAACCTTCGAAATAGTGCGAAGCATAATATGGGTAGGGATGGGCGATATATAAAAATATATCGATATATCGATCGACCTTTGGCACGAATATCATATGTGGCACCGATATATCGATATATCGGAAGAAATATGGCAGCGTTCCGCCCCGCCAAGCGAAACCTCGAAGTTCATTGTTATTGTATGCTCTAAAAAATTGACGAAATATGCCATATAATATGCAAACGCTAATAATTCGACGATTTTCGCCCAAAAAACTAGAAAAAGTAGAAGTTCTGTAGAGACTGATGATAATATCGAGGAAAAATACCAAAGATCCGGTAAAATGGGTGTTTTTAGGTGAAATTCCATAAAAAGTTATTCTTGACCAGAACACCTTAAAAAAAACACCAAAAAATGCAGTTAAATTTTGTTTCACAAAACTAGGAAAAATGCCTTAAAAAAGGTAATTTTTGGTCAAAATGCCTTAAATCCTTTGTTTTTACACAAAAACTTTGAAAAATGCCTTAAAAAAGGCGATTTTGGTCAAAAATGCCTTAAATCCGTTGTTTCTTTGACAAAAACTGTGAAAAATGCCTTAAAAAAGGCGATTTTTGGTCAAAAATGCCTTAAGTCCGTGGTTTCTTAGACAAAAACTGTGGAAATGCCTTTAAAAAGACAAATTTTGGTCAAAAATGCCTTTTTAAAAAAAAAAAAGCAATTTTGGTCAAAAATGCCTTAGAAAAAAAAAATGCCAATTTTGGTAAAAAATGCCTTTAAAAAGGCAAATTTTGGTCAAAAATGCCTTAAGTCCGTGGTTTCTTAGACAAAAACTGTGAAAATGCCTTTAAAAAGGCAAATTTTGGTCAAAAATGCCTTTTAAAAAAAAAGCAATTTTTGGTCAAAAATGCCTTAGAAGAGGCCAATTTCGGTCAAAAATGCCTTAAATCCGTTGTTTCTTTGGCGAAAACTGTGAAAAATGCCTTAAATCTGTTGTTTCTTAGACAAAAACTGTGAAAAATGTCTTTAAAAAAGGCAATTTGGGTCAAAATGCCTTAAATTCGTTGTTTTTTAGACAAAAACAGTGAAAAATGCCTTAAATAATGCGATTTTTGGTTTAAAATGCCTTAAAAAAAGGCGATTTTTGGTCAAAAATGCCGCATGCGGCTATCTTTTAAATTTGCGTTCATGCATAATTTATGCACTGACGTTCAAATTATGCATAGTTATGCATTGTGTTTTTTTACCCAAATTGACGTAAAACGGACGGTCATAGGTATTTAAAAAACATCCTATATACATCAAAAGATCTATCTATCGCACAAATATATCGATATATATCGCTCACCGATGTATATCGCCCATCCCTAATTATGGGCGGATATCGACGAAAGTTAATTAAGAAGTTTAAGCGTCTGGTAAACAGCCTGAGGTCTTCCGTACACAATGACCCTCATTGTAAACAAAGCGAAACATGATCAATTTCGTCCTTTTGATCAACAAATTGTCTTTTTTTCAGGTCAATGTGGAAAATGCAGAGCCGGAACAAGAAGGTTAAACATGAACAAATACTGCAAAAGGGATTACGGTAAATAGAATATAAATTAAGTTTGATTTGAACCAATGTTTTTGTAGCGATTTTGGCACTGGTGCTTGAAAAGGAATCGATCGACGACTGGGCCAAGTTCAACACCGCCGTCCAGTCCGTCTACAAACGCGGACGCGACTCAGGACTCCGACGAGGTGGCCTCAACCTTTGGGTCCACTCCACCGACCTCGCCTGCAAATGTCCCAAAATCAAAAGCAACAAGTAAGACCCCATACTGCGCCCTTCTCTCATTTTTTTTCCCTTCCCAGGCGTCCGAGGCAATTACTCCTTGTTCTATGAATACTGAATTATCTTCGGCCCTATACAATTTACCCGTCCACGATATTAATAAGCTTTGACCAGTTTAGGCGTCTCGTTAAATATAACGCTTCAAAACGCTTATAAAAAGGACAGCTCAATTTGTTTTCAATTTAAACCACTTTAAATTTATCTTATTCCTTTTAAGTATTTGTAATTACACTCCTTTTTCATTTTAGAAATGGGTTCTCTCTTTTAAAATCTTAAAAGCACTTAAAATACTCTCAAAATTTTCATCTGAAAGATGTTAATAATTAAGGAGCTTAAAGGGTCTTCAAATTTGGTGGCAGGGAAGGAAGCTTCTGTTGAGAAAAGCGGAATGGAGAACCTAACCTAAAACCTAACCTAACCTGCCTAGAAATTGCACCAAGAGGAAAGCCACTTTTTACGCAAGAATGTTAGCTCTTTCTCCTAGCCACTAGAATGCGCCACTGCTTTCTTTAATGGTCGAAACGCTAAAACCTATGGATTTTGAGTTATTTCAATATTTAGGCTGACATCATGGTTTTTGCCTTTATCTGAAGATATCTCGAGAACGGATCGTCCGATTTCCATTTTACTAGACTTTTTGAAAGCTCATTGAGTGCACCACAAATTCGGACTTAATATTCGAATCGCTAAAACTATGGAATTTTGAGTTATTTCAATATTAGGTTGATATCAGGTTTTTGCCTTTATCTGAAGATATCTCGAGAACGGATCTTCCGATTTCTATTTTACTTGACTTTTTGAAAAGCTCATTAAGTGCACCAAAATTAAGACTTAATGGTCGAATCGCTAAAACCTATGATTTTGAGTTATTTCAATATAGTTGATATCAGATATCTCGAGATCGGATCGTCCGATTTCCATTTTACTAGACTTTTTGGAAAGCTCATTGAGTGCACCACAAATTCGGACTTAATGGTCGATTCGCTAAAACCTATAGATTTTGAGTATTTCAATATGTAACCTAACCTGCCTAAACCTAACCTAAAACCTAACCTAAAGCCTTTAGAGGAAATCCACTTTTTACGCCAGAATGTTAGCTCTTTCTCCAAGCCGCTAGAATGCGCCACTGCTTTCTTTAACCGGGAACGTTACACAAACTTTTTTGAAACCATTTTACAATTTGTAATTTTTCCAGGAAGTACCTGATCCTCGGAAAGGAGAAAGACGGCGACAAACCCGGCCTGACCATAACGCAACGCTCGATCGTCATCGAATGGAAAGACGAATGGTTGAACAGAATGCGAAGATTCCAAAGACGTTCAAAACAATGCAAATAAACCATCTTAATCATCAAAATATACATCACCCATGATTTATCTATCTAGTGGTCCCCAAATCCTCTCAGATATTCAATTTTCCTTTTTAAAATGTATAATTTTGTACATAGGTGTTGATAATTTTTTTTATTTTGTCACTACGACATTATTACGCTTTTTTATTTAATTTTTTTTTCTTTGTAAAGTATTTATGACTTTTTATTTTATAATAGGCCTAATTATTATTTTAAAAGCCATTTTTTTTTTCAAGGTTGTACAAAAAATTAGTCATGTACTTAATATTCTTTAGATTTTGGTGAAAGCTTTACATTTTTTTTAAATAATTAATATTATGTATAAACTTACTCCATAGATGTTTTAGAGCTTTATAGATGTTTTTTCCTCCCTACAAAAATTTTTTTGTTCTTTTTTCATATGCCTCGCAGTTGTAAATATAAAATTAAGACCAAAATTCAGTCTTCTGGCCTAAATTTTGAAGCCCCCTGGCCTAAAATCCCTTTCCACAAAACATATCAAATGCTTCTTTCTCTTTTTTTACTAAAAAAAAAATTAGTCTGCCGTAGTGATGTAGTACTCTGTGTAATTTGTAATAATCGTGTCCTAGCTATTGTATATTATTATAATTTATTTAAATGTCATTTTAGGGTGTCTAGAAATACATTTCAAAATAAACAAAAGAAAACAAAAAAGTAAAATATTATTGTAACATTTTACCAGTTTTTACATTGTAGATGTATTATATAATAAATGATTTTGAACAAAAAAGTCAATTTTTTCCCCTGGGTAAACTTTAATTGAGTAGAAAATTGCGACTTGAGCGCTTTCTACTGGTCGTTTGACGAAACCTCCCTTGTAAACTGACAAAAATGAAGTTTCTGACAGAAAGATGAGACCCTCAAATGTTCCTTAAGGACCCCTTTTCTCAAGGCTTCCTAAAAAATCTTCCTTGATGTTATTTCGTATTTATGAACCTCCCAGTTTCCTTCAAATAAAAGGAATCCCTCCGTTTATTGGTTAGCTATTGAGGTTAGTCCTCGAGCGGAGAGCTCTCATTGGTTGATGATAATCCTTGATTTTCACTTAAAACGTAAGTTAAGGAAAAGAAAAGGATGTTCAAGGTACCCAGGACAGTTTACAATAAGGGCAAAGACGCGAAAACGAGTTAACCTCTATTTGAGGAAAAAAGGACTTTCTATTGGTCGTTTGATGAAACCTCCCTTGTAAACTGACAAAAATGAAGTTTCTGACAAAAGATGAAGGCCCATATTTTATTAACGTTCCTCAAGGACCCCTTTTCTCAAGGCTTCCTTAAAAAATCTTCCTTGATGTTATTTCGTATTTCGTTTCCTTCAAATAAAAGGAATCCCTCCGTTTTTGGTTAGCTATTGAGGTTAGTCCTCGAGCGGAGGGCTCTCATTGGTTGATGATAATCCTTGATTTTCACTTAAAACTCTGGTTAAGTTATGTAACAGAAAAGGGATGTTCAAGGTATCCAGGAGAGGTTTACAAATGAACCATAGAAAGACGCGAAAACGAGTTAACCTCTATTTGAGAAAAACATTGACTTTCTATTGGTCGTTTGATGAAACCTCCCTTGTAAACTGACAAAAATAAGTTTCTGACAGAAAGATGAAGGCCCATATTTTATTAACCTTCCTTAAGGACCCCTTTTCTCAAGGCTCCCTTAAAAAATCTTCCTTGGTGTTATTTCGTATTCATCAAGTTTCCTTCAAATAAAAGGAATCCCTCCGTTTATTGGTTAGCTATTGAGGTTAGCCCTCGAGCGGAGGGCTCTCATTGGTTGATGATAATTTCACTTAAAACTCTGGTTAAGTTATGTAACAGTAAAAGGATGTTCAAGGTACCCAGGAGGACAGTTTACAAATAAGCAAAAGACGCGAAACGAGTTAACCTCTATTTGAGAAAAACTTTGTCTTTCTATTGGTCGTTTGATGAAACCTCCCTTGTAAACTGACAAAAATGAAGTTTCTGACAAAAGATGAAGGCCCATATTTTATTAACGTTCAAGGACCCCTTTTCTCAAGGCTTCCTTAAAAAATCTTCCTTGATGTTATTTCGTATTTCGTTTCCTTCAAATAAAAGGAACTCCGTTTTTGGTTAGCTATTGAGGTTAGTCCTCGAGCGGAGAGCTCTCATTGGTTGATGATAATCCTTGATTTTCACTTAAAACGTAAGTTAAGGAAAAGAAAAGGGATGTTCAAGGTACCCAGGAGGACAGTTTACTAATAGGGCAAAAGACGCGAAAACGAGTTAACCTCTATTTGAGGAAATAAGGACTTTCTATTGGTCGTTTGATGAAACCTCCCTTGTAAACTGACAAAAATGAAGTTTCTGACAAAAGATGAAGGCCCATATTTTATTAACGTTCCTCAAGGACCCCTTTTCTCAAGGCTCCTTAAAAAATCTTCCTTGTGTTATTTCGTATTTATCAAGTTTCCTTCAAATAAAAGGAATCCCTCTCATTGGTTGATGATAATCCTTGATTTTCACTTAAAACTCTGGTTAAGTTATGTAACAGAAAAGGGATGTTCAAGGTATCCAGGAGGAGGTTTGCAAAACTTCTGAACCAATAGAAAGATGCGAAATCGAGTTAACCTCTATTTGAGAAAAACATTGACTTTCTATTGGTCGTTTGATGAAACCTCCCTTGTAAACTGACAAAAATACAGTTTCTGGCAGAAAGATGAAGGCCCATATTTTATTAACCTTCCTTAAGGACCCCTTTTCTCAAGGCTCCCTTAAAAAATCTTCCTTGGTGTTATTTCGTATTCATCAATTTCCTTCAAATGAAAGGAATCCCTCCGTTTATTGGTTAGCTATTGAGGTTAGTCCTCGAGCGGAGGGCTCTCATTGGTTGATGATAATTTTCACTTAAAACTCTGGTTAAGTTATGCAACAGTAAAAGGATGTTCAAGGTACCAGGGGGACAGTTTACAAATAAGGGCAAAAGACGCGAAAACGAGTTAACCTCTATTTGAGAAAAACTTTGTCTTTCTATTGGTCGTTTGTTGAAACCTCCCTTGTAAACTGACAAAAATGAAGTTTCTGACAAAAAGATGAAGGCCCATATTTTATTAACGTTCCTCAAGGACCCCTTTTCTCGTGGCTTCCTTAAAAATCTTCCTTGATGTTATTTCGTATTATGAAGTTTCCTTCAAATGAAAGGAATAACTCCGTTTTTTGGTTAGCTATTGAGGTTAGTCCTCGAGCGGAGGGCTCTCATTGGTTGATGATAATCCTTGATTTTCACTTAAAACTCTGGTTAAGTTATGTAACAGAAAAGGGATGTTCAAGTTATCCAGGATGAGGTTTGCAAAACTTCTGAACCAATAGAAAGACGCGAAAACGAGTTAACCTCTATTTGAGAAAAACATCGACTTTCTATTGGTCGTTTGATGCAACTAACGTAATGAATCGAATGTGACAAAAAAATGTCCCTTTAGGCAGCATAAATATTGCTTTTTGACCGAAAGATTAGCCTGAGCAATTGATACCTGACATATTTTTAAAAAATGGTTGTTTAAAACTAATTTTTTGTTGTCGTCTATATTAATGCTCCCTAAAATTACATCTAAATGGACGTCGCTCATTTGATAGAAAGAAAAGGAGAGAAAAAAAATTGACAGTTTTGGCATTTGTCCTAACTGGATTTCTTAATTTATATTGTTGTTTCTCTCCCGACCCCTAAACTGCCGTCTGGCACATCGGAACCTATTCACGTCCCTTTTCAAATTTGAAGGAGAAGCCTCTCCCTCACCCCAGAGCTATTGTGAAGGAGACATGATTTAAACGTGAAGGGAAATTACTATTTTTCGCCGTAAATCACCTAAGGATGCGTCGACTCCGTCTTTGACAAATATACCGTCTTGTTTACTATTTTCTCAAGTTTTATTTCTTCATAACTCTTTTTTATGAAGTTAATGTCTTTTTCCGAATGAGGAAGTTATTGGTTTCTTGCCAAATTGAGGTAATCCCGCTTATTTGACATTTCCGTTAAAAGAAAAAATTAGAAAACAAAAGATGGAGTAGGAAAAAAGAAATTCTGAGTCCATAGTTCATACGGGACAAGTAGTCAAAGTCAAAGGGATTGCGAGCCCTCATCCCCACTTTAAGGAATCGATTTGGAGAAATCGATTTTGTGAATACCGAACCACCGCGGTTTTTAAAATATCAAGCAGGCATATCTCCAACATTTTTTCGAAATTCAAATGAAGATTGTATAAACAAAATTGTGGCCGTGATCCCCTGGACGGATCAGCAGAGTTGAGACAGGTATAACAACATTATCAATTTGACCCTACGGGATCCCCAAAATATGGCGATGGTAAAACAGTAACTTCCTCAAGAAAGTTAAAAATATTTAAAACAGAGAAGTGGTGAAGAGAGATTTTGTACTTGCGAGACATCTGTTGGAAATTTCAACGAACTACAACCCCGTGGAAGTTGTCGATAACGGGGACGGAGAGCGCACGAATACAGAATGTCCCACTAACACGATACGGAAGTTTGTATGAGCATTCATCCTCAAAGAGAAATTATTGTGATACCCTCAATGACATGGTCCCTAGAAAACCCCATGATGGAAAGCTGATTAGTGGTCTTTACCAATTATGAGGTCTGTGGTGCCGACTTTCCAAGCCACAATGTAAGGGTATAGCGTAAAAGACGACTACTACTTTGCTCATTTACATTCTATAGGCTATAGATGCTGAAATAAAACGGTCATTTCTTTTTTTAGCGTCTATAGCACTCATAACAAGCACTGCAGGATCCTACTCCTTTCTCTTCCAATCTTCCTCGCTCATGCCTAGCCAATGCCTGGACCGCGACGTTTCGCGGTTTAGACAGTCCTGAAGGATTCCCGTTCTAGATAGTCCTAGGAAGATTCCTAACGTTCTAGACAGTCCTGGAGGATTCCTGGCGTTCTAGATAGTCCTAGGAAGATTCCTGACGTTCTAGACAGTCCTGGAGGATCCTGGCGTTCTAGATAGTCCTGGAGGATTCCTGACGTTCCAGGCAGTCCTAGGAGGATTCCTGACGTTCCAGGCAGTCCTAGGAGGATTCCTGACGTTCCAGGCAGTCCTAGAAGGATTCCTAACGTTCCAGAAAGCCCTAGGAGGATTCCTGACGTTGCAGGCAGTCCTATGAGGATTCCTGACGTTCTAGGCAGTCCTAGGGGATTCCTGACGATCCCACTCCTTTCTCTTCCAATCTTCCTCGCTCATGCCTAGCCAATGCCTGGACCGTGACGTTTCGCGGCTTAGACAGTCCTGGAAGATTCCTGAAGTTCTAGACAGTCCTGGAGGATTCCTGGCGTTCTAGATAGTCCTGGAGGATTCCTGACGTTCCAGGCAGTCCTAGGAGGATTCCTGACGTTCCAGGCAGTCCTAGGAGGATTCCTGACGTTCAGGCAGTCCTAGAGAGATTCCTGACGTTCCAGGCAGTCCTAGAAGGATTCCTAACGTTCCAGAAAGCCCTAGGAGGATTCCTGACGTTCCAGGCAGTCCTAGGAGGATTCCTGACGTTCTAGGCAGTCTTAAGGGGATTCTGACGATCCCACTCCCTTCTCTTCCAATCTTCCTCGGTCATGCCTAGCCAATGCCTGGACCGCGACGTTTCTTTTGCTAGTAGGGACGCAATCGTCACTTAACCGTTTTCCAGGAATCGGAGGATCCTTTTTCCTTTATTGCTGTTTTTAGTGCTCTTCTATACACGACGATCTATCCAACACAACGATTTTCTAGCGTGACGTTACCGAGCCCAAGGTACTGGAGATGCTTCCATCATCGATCGTGCCACTGCGCTCATTCGATCCGCACTCCTACCGTCAGCTGCTGACAATCGCAGTGCTCCTCCGGAGAACACTGCCAAAGTCTTCAAAGGCATTGTAGGAACATCATTATTGTTTCCTTCCCCTTACATCACTTCTGTCACCACAGATTTTAAACGGCCAAAAAACGCTACTTATGTAATAATTCATAAGGTATCACTCCTTTCTCTTCCAATCTTCCTCGGTCATGCCTAGCCAATGCCTGACCGCCAATGGCTGACTCACTGAATAAACTCCAAAGAACACTCGGGGAAATCGAAGATCTGTTGACCATGGAAGCACTTGGGATCGAGCGATTCGAATTCCAGGCCTTCCTGGTAGTTCGATGTCCGTAATTAGCTTGGAACAAATTTGAATCTATGATCATGTAGGCGGTTTATTAGAGGACTTTCCAGGATTTGACAGGGCCGTCCATTGGGTACCAAGGGAACGGTTCGAAAACCAATTTCCTCATCTCGTAAAATATGGCAGATTCCTCGAACTGGGAAGAGTGGGAGTTCACTGGGAGGGAGCTCCCACATTATCGCATTGGGATTTGAGACCCGACCTCCCCTTGAAATTGACAGTCGTAAATTACATCAAATATTGAAACGGTTATAACGCCCAGAGAAATTTCCATTTTTTTACTTTTTATTTTTCAAATCAAAACCCATTGTTGACAAATCATAGGATGGGTCTTACAGGCCCTTTAGTGAAGGTGCCAAATGCGGTG
Source organism: Orius insidiosus (assembly GCA_014119065.1). Lineage (NCBI taxonomy): Eukaryota > Metazoa > Arthropoda > Insecta > Hemiptera > Anthocoridae > Orius > Orius insidiosus. The sequence continues at coordinate 87,152 of JACGAQ010000269.1, read as the reverse complement.
AACGTACGGAAAATTTGCAATTGTAATCGTGAGGGGAGTGTGACAATCATCCTGTCAACTACGGAGTACGGAAAGGGAATCCGATATTTTATCCTCATGAATATAAAATCGTGTATTCCTACCTCCCTCACCTTATATCTTTATACGTTTTTTCAATATAAATGACTTACCAACGATTCTAAATGAGAATGATATAAAATACTATTGAATGCTGCATCTATCACACTCAGCTGGCCATTAAAAAACCCTAGGGAGGAAGTTTCATATTACCTATAAGTTTCCCATCACTCCCTATGATTGATTCCAGAAACTCCTGCTGCGTCATTAATTAATTTTCTGAGAATTTTGCGTCTGTTTTTCTAAAGCGCAGTGAATAATTAGCCACCATCCCCCTAATCAAAATTAAAGACCTCTTCTCTTTTTACCCCTTCCGATAATTAAATTACTCTGACCTAATTTTCGGCATAAACGACGCTAATACTCCCACTCCCAAACATCCCCCCACTCCATCAACCCCTCCCCCCCCCACCAAACATAGACAACGTAGGCGCTTTTCTCATCGTGCACTGTCATGAGTCATTTCGGACTCGGATCAATATTTGACTCGAGTTTGTTTAGAATATTTTAATGGTGTTTCACAATCCCCGGGGGGGGGGGGGGTTGTAACCTACTTTCCATTTTCGATAAAGTTTAGTAAGCTGGGCAATAAAAAGGTGGGAGCGATCCTGCTGTTGTTGGTATTTGTGCACGAGTCAAAGGGAATGCGAGACTTCATCCCCACTACCACTCGCGGAGGATTACTGACGTTTAGATAGTCCTAGGAGGATTCCTGACGTTCTAGATAGTCCTGGAGGATTCTGGCGTTTAGACAGTCTTAGGAGGATTCCTGACGTTCTAGATAGTCCTGGAGGATTCCTGACGTTCCAGACAGTCCTGGAGGATTACTGGCGTTTTAGATAGTCCTAGGAGGATTCCTGACGTTCCAGACAGTCCTGGAGGATTCCTGGCGTTTAGACAGTTAGGAGGATTCCTGACGTTCTAGATAGTCCTAGGAGGATTCCTGACGTTTTAGATAGTCTAGGAGGATTCCTGACGTTCCAGACAGTCCTGGAGATTCCTGCGTTTTAGACAGTCTTAGGAGGATTCCTGACGTTCTAGATAGTCCTGGAGGATTCCTGGCGTTTACCTGTAGACAGTTTTAGGAGGATTCCTGACGTTCTAGACAGTCCTGGAGAATCCTGACGTTTTAGACAGTCTTAGGAGGATTCCTGACGTTCCAGACAGTCCTAGGAGGATTCTGACGTTAGACAGTCCTAGGAGGATTCTGACGTTCTAGATGGTCCTAGAGGATTCCTGACGTTCTAGATAGTCCTGGAGGATTCCTGGCGTTCTACCTGTAGACAGTTTTAGGAGGATTCCTGACGTTCTAGACAGTCCTAGGAGGATTCCTGACGTTCAGACAGTCCTAGGAGGATTTCTGACGTTCCAGACAGTCCTAGGAGGATTCTGACGTTAGATGTCCTAGAGGATTCCTGACGTTCTAGATAGTCCTGGAGGATTCCTAGCGTTCTACCTGTAGACAGTTTTAGGAGGATTCCTGACGTTCTAGACAGTCCAGGAGGAATGCTGACGTTTAGACAGTCTTAGGAGGATTCCTGACGTTCCAGACAGTCCTAGGAGGATTCCTGGCGTTTTAGACAGTCTTAGGAGGATTCCTGACGTTCTAGATAGTCCTGGAGGATTCCTGGCGTTTACCTGTAGACAGTTTAGGAGATTCCTGACGTTCTAGACAGTCCTGGAGGATCCTGACGTTTTAGACAGTCTAGGAGGATTTCTGACGTTCCAGACAGTCCTGGAGGATTTCTGACGTTTAGAGTCTAAGAGGATTCCTGACGTTCTAGTAGTCCTGGAGGATTCCTAGCGTTCTACCTGTAGACAGTTTTAGGAGGATTCCTGACGTTCTAGACAGTCCTAGGAGGAATCTGACGTTTTAGACAGTCTTAGGAGGATTCCTGACGTTCCAGACAGTCCTGGAGGATTCCTGGCGTTTTAGACAGTCTTAGGAGGATTCCTGACGTTCTAGATAGTCCTGGAGGATTCCTGGCGTTCTACCTGTAGACAGTTTTAGGAGATTCCTGACGTTCTAGACAGTCCTGGAGGAATGCTGACGTTTAGACAGTTAGGAGGATTCCTGACGTTCCAGACAGTCCTAGTAGGATTTCTGACGTTCTAGACAGTTCTGGAGATTCCTAGCGGTTTAGACAGTCCAGGAGGAATCCGGACGTTTTAGACAGTCTTAGGAGGATTCCTGACGTTCTAGATAGTCCTGGAGGATTCCTGGCGTTCTACCTGTAGACAGTTTTATTCCTGACGTTCTAGATTCCTGACGTTTTAGACAGTCTAGGAGGATTCCTGACGTTCCAGACAGTCCTAGTAGGATTTCTGACGTTCTAGACAGTTCTGGAAGATTCCTAGCGTATAGACAGTCCTAGGAGGATCCTGACGTTTTAGACATTCTTAGGAGGATTCCTGACGTTCCAGACAGTCTGGAGGATTCCTGCGTTTTAGACAGTCTTAGGAGGATTCCTGACGTTCTAGATAGTCCTGGAGGATTCCTGGCGTTCTACTTGTAGACAGTTTTAGGAGCATTCCTGACGTTCTAGACAGTCCTGGAGGAATCCTGACGTTTTAGACAGTCTTAGGAGGATTCCTGACGTTCCAGACAGTCCTAGGATTTCTGACGTTTTAGACAGTCTGGAGATTCCTAGCGTTAGACAGTCCTAGGAGGATTCCTGACGTTCTAGACAGTCTGCAAGATTGTTTATCTAGGAGAGCCGCTCACACACTCCGTGAAATTTGTAATCTAGCGGCTCGGGGCTGCTGCGATCCAACGGTTGTCGGTTCTTTGTGCAAGAATCAAAGGGATTGCGAGCCCTAACCCCCACCATTGCCTCCCCCCTCCCCGATTATTTATCTCCGCTCATTCGCAGTTGGACTTATCTTCTCGTAGAAAGCATCCAGTGTCCTATACAGTTCCCGAGTTTTTTTTTGCTGCCACCAGTAACTAATGAGAAATATTGGAAGTCTTGTGATTGGGCGGAAAAAAAATCATTTTCTCAAACATGTGCATAATATAAATCCACGGTATTTCATTAAAGTAGGCAGGTCCGGACGGCCCTTTTGTGACAGCTTGAGGGTTGATTCATGGAGTTCGATTAAGGGGTACGGTCGGGGGTCCCGCCGAGGGATCGCTCCGAGTACTTCCAGCTCAGCGATTTCAACACTTTGATGGATTTACTGCCCAAAGGGTGAAAGAAAACCGCTTTAAATATTCTCAGAAAAATTGAAAACTTTTTTTTTTTCTTTGGCAAAAAGTCAGAATTGCGGATATGATGGAGGCCCGGAAATTGGTCCCGTCGGGCTGCTCTTTCGAAACAACTGGAAAATAACGACTCTCAAAGGGCTGGACCGCAAACAGTCTTGTTAATGTTATTTTCCTCTTTTAATATTTTCCTCCCTCTAGAGGTCTCTGGGGAGCGAAGTCGTTTAATTCTGATTTCAAACTCGTTTCATACTCAACTTACGATTTCTTGTCGACTAAATATTTTTTCCCCATTCTAAAAAATAATATGGGTCGGGTTTTGCTCTGGTTAGCAATATCATATTGTGTGATTGGTGGCAGCGGTACCCAGGTGAGTCCTTCCCCAATTATGTTGGACAATTAACGGTCTTAAGCTAGGGAGGCTTGGAACAAATTTATTTCGAGAAAAATAATGGATTTCCTCTGATCTATGTGCTGTTATAGCTAATCAGAAAAACCATGTTTCGATTCATAAACTGGCTCTAGTGAGAACATAGGAAACTATTTGATTTCCGAATCCGAAACTAAACGAGATAACCTTCGTAAAACATAACCTTACTTTTGGTAATAGAAAGTTTCTGGGAATCGTATTGGCCCTTCCCTATACGAATCACGAAACGGGAAAGGTCGTTGATGCTTTATAACCCAGTTTCAGGGAGTCGTTCCAACTCAGTTATTTCACAATGTTCTCACTAGAGCAAAATGAATCGAACATGGTTTTTCTCATTAGCTATAACAGCACATAGAAATTACCTATCCCCAAAACGTTCCCGCCAATTTTCACTTAGCGTGGGTATAAAGGTTTTTTGATAGTTTTTTAATTTTAACTCCAGAATCCTTTCAAAAATTAGGGAATCAATTTTTTTCTTCGATTTAGTCAACTGTTGGGAAACTAGATGATTTCCGAACCTGAAACTGAAGGAGATAACAAAATAACTTCGTAAAATATAACCTTACTTTACTCGGAGTCGGGAAGTTAGTCGCTCATGTATACGACTCAGCTGCGGGGCTCCAGTCGACCTTGGGTGAGTCGGGAATTACGATTCCCTGAAACTCTCTAATATCTTGATTACCAATTTCAATTGGTGGCAGCGGTGATGGGTTCTTTCTTCAAATCAGGTCAGTTGACTGTCCTGACATTTGGAATGGCCAAAAAACTTCTACATCCGGTTCTGACGCGAATCTTGGCGAACGTTTGGCATCATATTTGTATAAAAAGTCAGAAAGAAAAATCCTTAACAACAAATTTTTAAAAATTGTGAAGTGGCGTTTTTGGTTTTGCTCTGGTCTGGTTAATAATATCATATTGCGTGATTGGTGGCAGCGGTGCCCAGGTGAGGTCTTTTCCAAAATATGTTGGTCAATCAACGATCTTGAGGTGGGGAGGCTTGGAACCTTTTGAGAAAAATAATGGATTTCCTCTGTTCTTTTTAGTAATATCTTGATTTGTAATTGGTGGCAGCGGTGATGAGTTCTTTCCCCAAATCAGGTCAGTTGACTGTCCTGACATTTGGAATGGCCAAAAAACGTCTACATCCGGTTCTGACGCGAATCTTGGCGAACGTTTGGCATCATTTGTATAAAAATGTCAGAAAGAAAAATCCTTAACAACAAATTTTAAAAAATTGTGAAGTGGCGTTTCGCTTTTCCGATGTTTGGTCGGATGCCAGCAATCCGGGCTCGGCTAAGCAGCGATCGAGCCCGCAATGCGGCTACAAGAGGGGAAGAGAAGAGGGTTAGTTGTTTTGGGGGCTTCTAAAACCAGGGCGATACGGCTAATTTGTACAAAAGGACTCTTTGTTTTAAATGAAAATGATCACCCCGTTCAACCCCCTTCGTCCATCCCAACCTTTCGAGTTTGTTAGAGTAATTATCATGCAGGGGAACACCCTAAACCCTCCCCCACGGAATTATTTACAGCAAACACGATTGTCTAGTTTGTCTCGAAATTAGACTTAACGAGCACACAAGAAAAATCTATTTAAAAACCCTTTTCTTTTATAAAAATTTTAAATTTGATTTAATTTTAACCCTATTGCACCAGCAAAATCGAATCAAGTTTGACCCTTTCAAATGATGTTTGCAAAAGCGTTTTTGTTTGCCGAACGTAAGGGGTTCGAGGGCTGCGAAGGCGGGAGGTGTCAATATTCCATGCCTGTTTTATTATATACTAAGTTAACAATAAAAAATAAATGAAGTTAATCAACTTTCGTAAAATTCAATTTACGCGACGTAATTGTATTTCTTTACCTATAGAAATAGTAAATTACTTTTGAATATTTTAAAAAATTTCAATGTTGGATAATTTCATCTCGTTCCTAGCGTGTTTGAGGATGAAAAACAAGATGATTTTTGCCATTTAGAGGGGTGAGACCAAGCCATTTGAAGAAAGAACCCATCACCGCTGCCACCAATTGAAATTGGTAATCAAGATATTAGAGTTTAGGGAATCGTAATTTGCCCTTCCTGTTCCGACTCACCCAAGGTCATACAACTGGAGCTGAGTCGTATATGAACGACTCACTTCCCGACTCCGAGTAAACGTAGGTTATATTTTACGAAGGTTATTTTGTTATCTCCTTTAGTTTCAGGTTCGGAAATCAACTAGTTTCCCAACAGATTGACTAAATCAAAGAAGGAAATTGATTCCGTACTTTTGCAAGGATTTTGGAAGTTAATTTAAAAACTATCAAGAAAACTTTATACACACGCTAAGTGAAAATTGGCGGGAACGTTTTGGGGATAGGTAATTTCTATGTGCTGTTATAGCTAATCAGAAAAACCATGTTTCGATTCATAAATTTGCTCTAGTGAGAACATTGTCAACTAACTGAGTTGGAAAGACTCCCTGAAACTGGGTGCTCAACGACCTTTCCCGTGATTCGTATACGGGAAGGGCAAATTTCTATTCCCTGAAACTTTGAATTATAATTGAGGCGCTCCGGGTACGAAGGGCGAACTCAACAAAACGTAGTTTCGAGATATTCGCATTTTAAAGTTTTATTTTACGGGCTAACTCAACAGAAAAGTCATGCCCTGGAATGGGAAAAGGAGTGGGGTGTGGACTAAGATGTGGAGTTCGCCCTTCGTACCGCTCGGATATCGCAGTTAGAGCTTTGCCGCATATCGGTTTTTAAGTATTTTAAAGGGGAAAAAGGGCCAACTCAATATAAAAATTATGGGTGTATTCATCAAAAGGTCTAGAATCTGAAAATGAAAAAAATTGTCCGATGTTGAGTTCGCCCTTCGTACCCTGAATGTCCACCTTAATTAAATTAAATCTAATTGAGTTGTTTAAATCTGCTAGGTGTTATAAACTAGATTTTTGTGAGATATGCGGTAACTAGTGTTTTTATTGTATTTTATAATGATTTTTAAGGTCCATTGTTTTTTACGTGATTTAAATAAATAAAGAGGGAGAAGGGAACAAAGTTATTTTTGTCGTCCGTTTTAATTTGAGTCGTTTAATATGCGCTCGGGTGTCTCCGTGGAGTCTCGGGTCGATTTTCGGGTCAACCCCCTTCCGCCCCAGCGTCACTGAAAACAGAGTTCGCCATCTCCTCGCTACCCCCGCGGTCTTCCCTCACCGAAAAACCGATTCTCAGTCGTGAACGCACCCAGCCTCCGGTCGGACCCTCGCCCGATTTCACGCCGGGAATTTGTTTTCTTTCCTCCCCATCTCAAAACTCGACGAAAAAAAACGCTTCCCTACCCCCGCCCCTTATTTTTTCCGGTTTTTTTTCTCCACCCTACGGAAACGTATAACTCGACGACCCCACCCCTCGTTCAGTGTGAATCATTCAGTGAAAAAAAAAAATTTTGTGAAACCATTTTTTTTATTTATGATTCAAGAAGTCACAAAATTGTAAGTACATTAGCATCTTAGATATTTAATCACTTTCAGAAAAACCATGTTTTTCACTGTATTTTCTGTCTGTTCTGTCTGTATTTTCTGTCTTTTCTGGACAGTCGTCAGATCGTCATATTATCAGCTAAACAGTCGTCAGATCGTCATATTATCAGCTAAACAGTCGTTAGAACGACGTATTGTCATCTAAAAAATTGTTAGATCGTCTTATTATCAGCTAAACAGTCGTTAGAACGACGTATTGTCATCTAAAAAATTGTCAGATCGTTTTATTATCAGCTAAACAGAAGTAGATCGACGTTTTGTCATCTAAACAGTCGTCAGAGCGTCATATTATTAAGCTAAACAGTCGTTAGATCGACGTATTGTCATCTAAACAGTCGTCAGATCGTCTTATTATCAGCTAAACAGTCGTTAGATCGACGTTTTTTCATCTAAACAGTCGTCAGAGCGTCATATTATTAGCTAAACAGTCGTTAGATCGACGTATTGTCATCTAAACAGTCGTCAGATCGTCTTATTATCAGCTAAACAGAAGTTAGATCGACGTTTTGTCATCTAAAAAATGTCAGATTGTCTTATTATCAGCTAAACAGAAGTTAGATCGACGTTTGTCATCTAAACAGTCGTCAGATCGTCATATTATCAGCTAAACAGTCGTAGAACGACGTATTGTCATCTAAAAAATTGTCAGATTGTCTTATTATCTGATTAAATCAGCTAAACAAAAGTTAGATCGTCATATTATCAGCTAAACAGTCGTTAGAACGACGTATTGTCATCTAAAAAATTGTCAGATTGTCTTATTATCAGCTAAACAGAAGTTAGATCGACGTTTTGTCATCTAAACAGTCGTCAGATCGTCATATTATCAGCTAAACAGTCGTCAGATAGTCATATTATCAGCAAAACAGTAGTTAGATCGACGTTTTGTCATCTAAACAGTCGTCAGATCGTCTTATTATCAGCTAAACAGAAGTTATATCGACGTTTTGTCATCTAAACAGTCGTCAGATCGTTTTATTATCAGCTAAACAGAAGTTAGATCGACGTATTGTCATCTAAACAGTCGTCAGATCGTCATATGATTAGCTAAACAGCCGTTAGATCGTCATATGATTAGCTAAACAGCCGTTAGATCGTCATATTGTCATCTAAAACGTCGTCAGATCCCGTATTATCAGCTAAACAGTCTTTAGTTCGACGTTTTGTCGTCTAAATAGAAGTCAGATCGTAATATTGTCATATAAACATTCGTCAGATCGTCATATTATCAGTATCGCTTTACCGGATTGTCCAGTCCTCCAGAGAGTTGTTCCAATCGTCACAGAATGAAAAAATACACGAAAACGATACCCCACTCAATTTGTATAGAAATGGTCTCATCGCCCAATGGTAGACTGACAACCAAAAAAACCTTCTGTCAATGAAGTTACCTCCTCATAGGCTATCAGAGGAGTAATCAGCTGGATGAAATAGAATCTCCACGTTCTCTGTTTGGGGGGGGGGGGGTCATTGTCTCCTGTTTTTCCAATTTTGTATTTTGCCGCCCAGGCAATATGGCGAAAGCCTCCTCCTTGGTCCATCCTGCCCAGTATTACCAAAGATTTTGACGTCCAAAGGTAGCTGTGTTCACAGCGAAAAAAGTAATATAAAGACGTCAAATCTGCGTTGTGCCCTGTAGGTTCCCTGATTTGGCTCTGAACGTCCGGGCAATATGTCGAAATCCCCCTCCTGGGGCCATCCAGAGTTCAAGAAGACAAGACCAATGGTCTTCCCAAGATATGCTTGTTTACGTACTATAGCTTCCCTGGTTCGGTCACACCCTTTTATATGAAAGTTCGTCTGGAAATATGGCGAAAGCTCTCCCCAAAGCAGGGTTACCAACGAAGACAAAAATCTGCGGTTACGAATAAATTTGATGTAAAAACTCCTTGAGAAAACCATTATCTGTAGATACTTGGGTGGGTTCTGCGGCGTTATCGAGCCCGTGAGGAATTCGAACCTCGTTAAGGATGTTTGCGGTGAAGAAAGTGTCTCCTCCCTTTTGGATGTGCGTGTGGGAGGAAGGGTGTGATGGTATGTCCTACAGAATGGTGCATATGTCGGGAAGACAACGACTCAAATACGCATCTGTCCGGAACATATGTACGATTTAAAAACTTCAACAGCTTTTTCATTAATTTAGATCCTTTTTTCCCCCTTGTTGAAATCTGATGGACGCTTGAATCCATTTTATTTTCACAAAGAAGAAGGAGGTTAAAAATTAATTAAAATTATGTGCGAAAAATTTTCATTAAGAAAAGTAGTTTGAGTTAATTAAAAAGTGAGGTTTATCTCCCTTTGAAATTTGAGGATGAGACCTCCCGCGCGCCGTGGAAACAAGGTCTAGTTCAAAACTTTTCACCGCAGTTACAAGTTTTATCAGAACCCGAGATTCATTTCCTGCCCTAATAACTTTTATTGGCTAACCAGAACTCGAAAACTAATTGGTCGTTTTATGCGTATATTTACATTACAAAAGGACCCACAGAAACTTTTTTTAGATAACCGAAATTTCAATGTTTAAGCTCATCTGCTTCAAAAGTCGAGTTTAAAACGCTACTAGAGTCGACATTGTCCTAATCTTTCGATCGTGTATTCTCTGAAAGGAGATTTAACAACCCGTTATTGTGGTAAACTAGCGCTCCAAGCATTCACTAAGCTTAAATAAAACTGGTGTTTTTACACCATTTTGTGGTAAACTAGCGCTCCAAGCGTTCACTAGGCTTAAATAAATCTGGTGTTTTTACACCATTTTAATAAAATTATCCAGCGTTTAATCCCTTTACCTTGTTTTAGATAGTTTTCCTCGATTTTTTGGTGTAAAAACACCAGTTTTTTTCGAATTATCTACCGTTTAACTTTTACCGTGTTTTCGATGGTTTTCCTAGATTTTTTGGTGTAAAACACCAGTTTAATCGAATTTCCAGCGTTTAATCCCTTTACCTTGTTTTCGATAGTTTTCCTCGATTTTTTGGTGTAAAAACACCAGTTTAATCGAATTATCCACCGTTTAATCCTTTTACCTTGGTTTCGATAGTTTTCCTAGATTTTTTGGTGTAACAACACCAGTTTAACGAATTTTCCAGCGTTTAATCCCTTTGCCTTGTTTTCGATAGTTTTCCTCGATTTTTGGTGTAAAAACACCAGTTTAATCGAATTATCCAGCGTTTAATCCTTTTACCGTGTTTTCGATAGTTTTCCTAGATTTTTGGTGTAAAAACACCAGTTTAACGAATTTTCCAGCGTTTAATCCCTTTGCCTTGTTTTCGATAGTTTTCCTCGATTTTTTGGTGTAAAAACACCAGTTTAATCGAATTATCCAGCGTTTAATCCTTTTACCGTGTTTTCGATAGTTTTCCTAGATTTTTTGGTGTAAAAACACCAGTTTTTTTCGAATTATCTACCGTTTAACTTTTACCGTGTTTTCGATGGTTTTCCTAGATTTTTTGGTGTAAAAACACCAGTTTAATCGAATTATCCAGCGTTTAATCCTTTTACCTTGGTTTCGATAGTTCTCCTCGATTTTTTGGTGTAAAAACACCAGTTTAACGAATTTTCCAGCGTTTAATCCCTTTGCCTTGTTTTCGATAGTTTTCCTCGATTTTTTGGTGTAAAAACACCAGTTTAATCGAATTATCCAGCGTTTAATCCTTTTACCTTGGTTTCGATAGTTCTCCTCGATTTTTTGGTGTAAAAACACCAGTTTAATCGAATTATCCAGCGTTTAATCCTTTTACCGTGTTTTCGATAGTTTTCCTCGATTTTTTTGGTGTAAAAACACCAGTTTAATCGAATTATCCAGCGTTTAATCCTTTTACCGTGTTTTCGATAGTTTTCCTAGATTTTTTGGTGTAAAAACACCAGTTTTTTTTCGAATTATCTACCGTTTAACTTTTACCGTGTTTTCGATGTTTTCCTAGATTTTTTGGTGTAAAAACACCAGTTTAATCGAATTATCCAGCGTTTAATCCTTTTACCTTGGTTTCGATAGTTCTCCTCGATTTTTTGGTGTAAAACACCAGTTTTAACGAATTTTCCAGCGTTTAATCCCTTTGCCTTGTTTTCGATAGTTTTCCTCGATTTTTTGGTGTAAAAACACCAGTTTAATCGAATTATCCAGCGTTTAATCCTTTTACCGTGTTTTCGATAGTTTTCCTAGATTTTTGGTGTAAAAACACCAGTTTTTTTCGAATTATCTACCGTTTAACTTTTACCGTGTTTTCGATGGTTTTCCTAGATTTTTTGGTGTAAAAACACCAGTTTAATCGAATTATCCAGCGTTTAATCCTTTTACCTTGGTTTCGATAGTTCTCCTCGATTTTTTGGTGTAAAAACACCAGTTTAACGGATTTTCCAGCGTTTAATCCCTTTGCCTTGTTTCGATAGTTTTCCTCGATTTTTGCTGTAAAAACACCAGTTTAATCGAATTATCCAGCGTTTAATCCTTTTACTTTGTTTTCGAAGTTTTCCTCGATTTTTTGGTGTAAAAACACCAGTTTTTTTCGAATTATCTACCGTTTAACTTTTACCGTGTTTTCGATAGTAATCCTAGATTTTTTTGGTGTAAAACACCAGTTTTATCCAGCGTTTAACTTTTACCTTGTTTTAGATAGTTTTCCTAGATTTTTAGTGTAAAAACACCAGTTAAGCGTTAAAGGATTAAGCGCTGGATAATTCGATAAAACTGGTGTTTTCACACACAAAAAAAACCGAGGAAACTATCGAAAACAAGTTAAAAGTTAAACGCTAGATAATTGGAGAAACTGTATCATAACCTTTCGATTTCGGGCTACACTCAAACGCGAGCCATCTTCTGGTCCTTTTGTGGGTCAGAGTCTTTGATCACTGACCCACGGAGGCCGCGGGAGTTTTACCAGCTGTTCTTCTAGTTTCTGGCGCGGTTTATGGTCCTTTTGTGGGTCAGAGTCTTTGATTACTGACCCACGGAGGCCGCGGGAGTTTTACCAGCTGTTCTTCCAGTTTCTGGCGCGGTTTATACTCCTCGTGTGTCTGAGTCTGTGATCGCTGACCCACGGAGGCATCGTTTTCCCCGTTTTCGCGCGGTTAATGGCTCTGGTATGAGTCAGATTTCATGATCAATGACCCACGACGGCCACGGCCAACCAATTTTTATATAAAATTTATTGATTTTTTAAGTTTTTTCCTTAAGTTTTTCCTTATTCTGTCACTTGTGGAATTCTAATCGAGATAAATGTGTCGAAATATTATTGAATTGAAGGCGGGAAATGGGCTTTAGGGCAATTATGGCCCTTGTGGAGTTCTCTCGAGGCATTCTCCGACGTTATACATGAGTCGAGAAAGGCCCTTCAACTGAGTGAATTACTCGAGGCAATTAGCACGAGCACTATTATACGAACATGTCTCACGTCGCTTACTCCGAAATTCTGGATATCGAAATTCCATTTTGGGGGGGGGGGGGGTCTAAAGCGTTTGAAGCACACGGAAAATGGTCCGAAAGTTAGATTTCCTTTACAGCAAATGGCCTGATTTTTCATGTTCTGACAATTAGTCCTTTTTCACAGAGGCTACACTGTTTTAGCAGTATTACCAGGGTGGCTTCGTGTTAGAGTCCATGATCGATGACCTAAAGAGGCCCCAGGTAAACCACCCAGTTGTTCCAAGCCTGCAGCATCCATTTATAATTTTTCTTTTAAGCAAAGGTTTCCAAAGTTGAGTATTTTCGGAATTAGGGCTTCTCCGTTTTCGTATTTAACCCACGTCCTGTTAGAGGAAGTTCTCCTGAAATAAGGGCACCAATAAGGAAAAACAAACTCTTTAATTCAATTATTTGTAAGGGTTTATCGATCATTGGGATGTTAAGCCTGATTTAACCGGTCTGCCCTACGCTTAATTGTGGTCGACACTCGACATCGCATCTGCTCTTTTCCCACGCGACCCTTCCTTAAAAGGATTCCTTTTCCCTTGAATTAAGGTGATTGATGGTACCACTCGTTTCCTATTAAACCCCACAGAGCGATATTTATATTATCCGCAGTTAAAAGACTAATCTCTGGTAATATCCTTGAAGCGTAAGTTTTGCCGTTTGAGAGAGGTGAGACGAAGCGACTAAGGAGAGAATCAGCAGTGCTTTCAGTTCTTACGTGGTTTTTGATTCATTTTTGATCCACCGGAGTTCGCCACTGGAGTTTTCCACTACCGATTGTATATCCAGGGTTTGTTTATAGGGGTTAGTTTACTGAGAGAGGGGATGAGCGACATATTAAAATATATCGATACACTCGAAATATATCGATATATCGATATGTTGATCGTGTTTGACCGATATTTCGGTTGTTAGACCGATATTTAGGATGTTAGAACGATTTTTCGGTTGTCATACCGACATTTCGGTTATTAGAGCGATTTTTCGGTTGTCATATCGACATTTCGGTTGTTAGAACGATTTTTCGGTTGTCATACCGACGTTTCGGATGCTCCCTATCTGTCTAACACCGAAAAATCGTTCTAACATCCGAAAATATCGGTCTAACAGCCGAAATGTCGGTATGTCAACCGAAAAATCGTTCTAACATCCGAAAATATCGGTCTAACAGCCGAAATGTTGGTATGTCAACCTGATTTAACCGGTCTGCCCTACGCTTAATTGTGGCGACACTCGACATCGCATCTGCTCTTTTCCCACGCGACCCTTCCTTAAAAGGATTCCTTTTCCCTTGAATTAAGGTGATTGATGGTACCACTCGTTTCCTATTAAACCCCACAGAGCGATATTTATATTATCCGCAGTTAAAAGACTAATCTCTGGTAATATCCTTGAAGCGTAAGTTTGCCGTTTGAGGGAGGTGAGACGAAGCGACTAAGGAGAGAATCAGCAGTGCTTTCAGTTCTCACGTGGTTTTTGATTCATTTTTGATCCACCGGAGTTCGCCGCTGGAGTTTTCCACTACCGATTGTATATCCAGGGTTTGTTTATAGGGGTTAGTTTACTGAGAGGAGGGATGGGCGACATATTAAAATATATCGATACACTCGATATATTGATCGTGTTTGACCGATATTTCGGTTGTTAGACCGATATTTAGGATGTTAGAACGATTTTTCGGTTGTCATACCGACATTTCGGTTATTAGAGCGATTTTTCGGTTGTCATATCGACATTTCGGTTATTAGAACGATTTTTCGGTTGTCATACCGACGTTTCGGATGCTCCCTATCGGTCTAACACCGAAAAATCGTTCTAACAACCGAAAAATCGTTCTAACATCCGAAATGTCGGTATGGCAACCGACAAAAATCGTTCTAACATCTAAAAAATCGGTCTAACAACCGAAATGTCGGTATGAAAACCAAAAAATCGTTCTAACACCCGAAAATCGGTCTAACAGCCGAAATATCGGTATGTCAACCGAAAAAATCGTTCTAACATCCGAAAAATCGTTCTAACATCCGAAAAATCGTTCTAACATCCGAAAAAATCGGTCTAACAGCCGAAATGTCGGTATGACAACCAAAAAATCGTTCTAACATCCGAAAAATCGTTCTAACATCCGAAAAATCGTTCTAACATCCGAAAAATCGTTCTAACATCTGAAAAATCGGTCAACAACCGAAATGTCGGTATGAAAACCAAAAAAATCGTTCTAACACCCGAAAAATCGGTTCTAACATCCGAAAATATCGGTCTAACAGCCGAAATGTCGGTATGAACACCAAAAAATCGTTCTAACATCCGAAAAAATCGGTCTAACAGCCGAATGTCGGTGTGACAACCAAAAAATCCTTCTAACATCCGAAAAATCTGTTTAAAAACCAAAATGTCGGTATGTCAGCCGAAAAAACGAAATATATTGATATAACGAAATATCAAGGATCATTTAGGAGGAAAGTATTATTTAGGAACGCATTCAAGGTATTTAGAAAAAAATATATCCGATATATCGATACAAATATATCGATACCAATATCGATATATATCGCTCACCGACCTATATCGCCCATCCCTAACTGAGAGTCATCAAGACCTCAAATAGATATAAAACAGAGTTCATGACTCTTTTTTCTTATCAGAGATAAGACTTTTCCTTCCTTTAAGTAAAAAGGCGGGATCCGCGGTATATTTTATATAAAAAACAATTTATTTTTATATTTTTATAACCCAAATAAAGAAAAAAAAAAGAAAGGGCTCATTCCACCTCCAGTTTTGTAGCCCTTATATCTTCTCGGATTTGTGAAAAATTCAAGAGAGAAAAAGGGAGGCTTTGTCGAGGAAGCCCACGTGTTCTCTCGTTCTTTCTCATTCACCCCCCCCCTCCCGGCCCTTTGCCTCCACGCCGCCCTTAAAACCGCCCACAATCTCTTTCTCTCCCTTCTAGGAGCGTAAGATCGATACTCTCACCGGCTGCAATTGTGTTATCTTCCGGTATGCCTGACCCAGAAATTTGATTTTTTATATGTTTTCTGACTTTATTCGATTTTCGTGTCCAATATGTTTTCCAAAGGGAAAATTTGAATAGAACTCCCTGTTTTATCGAGTTACGAGTGCAATATAAATAAAAAATTGAGTTGATCGTTTCTTGCGTTAAATTACATTGTACCGAAATAAAAAGTCCTCCTAGCAATAAGCCATAACTTTTCCTTCAGATTGAGGAGGGGGGCATTCCTATCTCCCTAGAAGCAACTCGCCATAGTCTCACCCTATGAACTTTTTAGGGTGAAATTATGGCGAGTTTCTTTCAGAGATTAGAACGAGATGCTTTTATGACGAAAGGTACCCAAAAAATCTACTGAAAAGAGATCGATTTTCATGGGCCCGAAAATTCGGAAAAAAACGTGGTTTCGAACCCAATCTGAAACGATCAAAAGGTTAAAGGATTAAACGCTCAAAAACTCGATAAAACTGGTGTTTTTACACCAAAAAAATCTAGGAAAACTGTCAAAAACATGGTGAAAGTTTAACGGTAGATAATTCGATAAAACTGGTGTTTTTACACTAAAAAAATCGAGGAAAACTATCCAAAACAAGGTTAAAGTTAAACGCTAGATAATTCGATAAAACTGGTGTTTTTACACCAAAAAATCTAGGAAAACTATCAAAAACAAGGTAAAACGATTAGACACAAGATAATTCGATAAAACTGGCGTTTTTACACCAAAAAATCTAGGAAAACTATCAAAAACACGGTAAAAGTTAAACGCTAGATATTCGATAAAACTGGTGTTTTTACACTAAAAAATCGAGGAAAACTATCGAAAACAAGGTAAAAGGATTAAACGCTAGATAATTCGATAAAACTGGTGTTTTTACACACAAAAAATTGAGGAAAACTATCAAAAACACTGAAAAATTTAAACGCTAGATAATTCGATACAACTGTGTTGTTACAGCAAAAAATCTAGGAAAACTATCAAAAACACGGTAAAAGTTAAACGGTAGATAATTTGATAAAAACTTGTACTAAAAACTAAGAAAAAAAATGCCCAAAATACTCGTACAGTGAAGAGGTTTTATAGGGAAAAGAGCTGACCCTTAATATTCGGATTTTTCCTTACCTTATATTTTAAACTATTTTATTGGCTAATTTTTTTTACCGCTAATGGGAATTATTTAAAAGTTTCTAAACAAAAATTTCGAAAAGTCTTGTACCAGAATCAGAGAGCCATTGAGGAATGTATCGGTATGCATTGCCGTGTTCTACCGACGAACTTCGAATTCCAAATCACCCCTCAAACCCTCCCTTTCCTTTTCCACTTCCAAAATGCTGACTTCTTTCTTTTAAAATAGACGGTTTTTGTATAAATAAATCCTGATTTAACGTCAAATTAAGTTTTAAAAAAAAAATCTAATTTTCCTAATTCAGAAAATGACGTTTTCATTTTATCTTTAAGCAAGAGGACACTCCCCAATTAACGTGCATAATATTGGATTTCAAACCCGTCACAAAGTCCTTTAGGAAACAAGATATAGAGCTCGTACCCCATAAAACCCCGGGGAAAAAAATGTTTTCAAAAGAGGCATTCGTGAGTTTACTCGACTTGTCTTCATACTACGACATTTACAGCGACACAAAGGACGAAACCCTATTTTTTGTTAGGCCACGAGTAAAAAATATAGTCCCTTCAGGAATAAGGCATTCATTATAACGATATTTTTAGAGGGGTCTGGTTATAAATAGAGATATATTTATTTTTTTGACTCTTTCCGAAAGTTCTCCCCTGTTTCTTACACGACATTTCGTAAGAGCAATGTACTAGAAACATGTGATGCGATCGATAATTCTTTAGCCGCGCTTTATTTTGTATTATGAGGCGTCACGTTCTGCTATGTAACGCCCATTTAAGTGAAAGAAGAAGAGTGAGCAGAGCAAGAGAGTTAGAGGGTATTGAATGAGACTGAGCCGTCATCGGCTATGTACGCTCATTCGACTTGGTGAAAGAAAAAGAGTCGGCAGAGCAGAGAGTTTGAGGGTATTGAATGAAATTGGTTCAGCGGAAGAAATTTTGTTTAAATATCGCAAAAGGTTTTAGTCGATAATTTTCCTTTCGAAATGTGGAATGCGTGTCGAGAATCGTATAGAGAACGTAATCCAAAGGCTTCCGGCAAATCAAGTGTTATAACCCGAGAATTGTCTTCGATCCAATACCCCTCTCCTCCGTTCTTTCTACTCCCTTTTCACAAATAAACCAATTAACTTGATGACTGTACTTCCCTTTGTAATCGAAACGTCCTGGCGGGGACGGGAAGAACCTTCCGGGAGGAGAAAGAAGAAGATTCGATCAAGAATTTCCCCCAGTGGAAAGAATTTTGTAAAGCTAATTAACCGTTAATCTTAAATTAAGTCTTTTCTGGAGAGAAACATACGTAGATGATTTAAATCTACCCTAATCTTTCTTAGCCATCCGTGCATCAAGTTCAAAACCCCAAGATTCCATCATTTTCAAACCGCCGTATCTCCGTTAATATTTGATGAATTTTACTTTTACAGGTACCGTTAGAAAAGTTAGACGATTTTCTTTAAGAATATGTGAGTGAAATATTTTTGAATATAACCGTTTAGTGCCTACGGCTCTTCAAAGAAAAAACACAGAGATCTCATCATTTTGTGATTTTTTAAAATACGTGGGGGCTCTAGAAAAAATCGTAAAACTCGTGAAAACACCAGTTTTATCGAATTACCTAGCGTTTAACTTTTACCGTGTTTTTCATAGTTTTCCTAGATTTTTTGGTGTAAAAACACCAGTTTTATCGAATTATCTAGCGTTTAATCCTTTTACCCAGTTTTCGATAGTTTTCCTAGAGTTAACATTTACCGTGTTTTTGATAGTTTTCCTAGATTTTTTGGTGTAAAAACTAGTTTTATCGAATTATGTAGCGTTAATCCTTTTACCGTGTTTATGATAGTTTTCCAAGATTTTTGATGTAAAATCACCAGTTTTATCGAATTATCTAGCGTTTGACCCTTTTGCCTTGTTTTCGATAGTTTTCCTCGATTTTTTGTGTAAAAAACCAGTTTTATCGAATTATCTAGCGTTTAACTTTTACCGTGTTTTTCATAGTTTTCCTAGACTTTTTGGTGTAAAAACACCAATTTTATCGAATCAAACTAAAACCGTTTTTCATAGTTTTCCTAGCTTTTTTTGTGTAAAAACACCAGTTTTATGAATTACCTAGCGTTTAACTTTTACCGTTTTTTCATAGTTTTCCTAGACTTTTTGGTGTAAAAACACCAATTTTATCGAATCAAACTAAAAATGCCAAAAAAAAAACTAAACTAAAAATGATTTGTGGACTTTTATTTGTTGAGCAGCGTGGATATGGTGGATTTTTAGTCTAGCCCCTTCATTTTAAGTAGTACTAAAGATAATAAATTGTGGAAATTTCCCACAGGTGGTATTATGCAAATGGCGATTAAGAATTTTCTCGGACGTGTTGGGAATATAGGAAATTTTTTTTTTTCTGCGCGGGACGACAGTAAACAATCTTTACGAGCGATAAAAGTTGGGCTGAAATTCTTTATGTCTTGCCTTAAGCGGCTGGTGGCTTCGATTAATCCCTTTAAATCAATCAGCGCTGTGGGCAGCTGAAAAATTTATTTCCATTGCGGTTTAATTAAAGTCGTTCTATTTTGCGGTTTAAAACGGAATCCGTTGTCGGAAGACAAAAAGTCTGTTTGTGACAGAAGCGAACTTTCAGTCAGAAATCAAGTTCCGACCCGAAGTTACGGTGCTAGGGGGCATTGATTTTGCTCAATGCGGCACTCGTACAACCCCCGCCACGTCCACTCCCCTCCTCCAATAGCTGCATTATTAATCTTTCGCTTTCGACTCATTCAAGTGAATTTTCTTTCGGCCCTATTAGCATTTTATTAATGGCGAACCGCGGAAAACGTACGGCGTATCGCGTTTTAATTAATCACCGAGAAACTCGAGGATTTACATGTTTTAATCAAAGTTCAACATCGTGGCTTCGGTTTTCGTGCCATTGAGACGGAATTACTATTTAACCGTTGTTTCAACCCCCGTCGTACTTTCCTTGTTTTCAGCCCTTCCCCACCGCACTTTCTTCGAGGTTAATTAAAACCGAGGTGAAAATTATAATCCTGCGTCGTTGACTTTTATTGTCTTCGAAACATCGGAGACCCAAGTTAATGATGTTGGTTTTAGGTTATTACATTCTTGGGACATTCTCCAAATATTAGAGCATCATTCATCCTATTTGTCATTGAGCATTCGTCATAACCTTCTTTGTAATTCCACAATTTCAACTACCGTTGAAAAATAAAATAATTTTATAAATAAAACGGAGATCTTTTTATTTATTATCTTTTAGCGTATTCAACGTTTGGTAAATGGATATTTTCACGACTTGAAAAATAACCCGGGGAGGAAAAAGGTTGAAAAACGGTATCGCGGCTAAGCAAAGCCATTTTTTCACGCTTCATAGCTTTCCGAGGGGAA
Organism: Orius insidiosus; assembly: GCA_014119065.1. NCBI lineage: Eukaryota > Metazoa > Arthropoda > Insecta > Hemiptera > Anthocoridae > Orius > Orius insidiosus. Next base: position 66,942 of record JACGAQ010000269.1, on the reverse strand, counting down.
AAATATTGGGTGTTCTCAAAAGACGTGCTTTTATTTTCGGATTCTTCGATGTAGAAGTTCGGGCAAACGTCCACCCTTTGCTGTGATGCGTTGTTTATGGCCAATGGTACCAACCTCGTGACGTCATGCCAGGGAATCGTCGCGACTAAGAAAGGCAATGATGGTGATGAGGTTTCTCTAATTCCTGGGAAACGATGTGGTTGCCGGCAATGTTCACATCATTGAGAAGAACGTGTGTTGTTGATGGTAGTGTCAATCGACAGTTATAGTTTGTGATGCTTGTTTATGGCCGCGCAGTGGTACCAACCTCGTGACGTCATGCCAGGGAATCGTCGCGACTAAGAAAGCAATGATGGTGATGAGGTTTCTTTCAATCCAGGGAAAACGATGTGGTTGCCGGCAATGTTCACATGAGAAGAACGTGTGACGTCAGTTGTTGATAGTCGTGACAATCGACGTTATTGTTGTGATGCGTTATGGCCGCGCAGTGGTACCAACCTAGTGAAGTCATGCCAGGGAATCGTAGCGACGCCGAAGTCTCAAGAAAAGTCGCTGTCCAGTTGCTTTTACAGCGAAAGCTTTGTAACGCTTGGCTTTTTGGAAAACGATGTGGTTGCCGGCAATGTTCACATCGTTGAGAAGAACGTGCGACATCAGTTGTTGGTGGTGTCAATCGACCGTTATAGTTTGTGATGCATTGTTTATGCCGCGCAGTGGTACCAACCTTACGTCATGCCAGGGAATCGTCGCGACTAAGAAAAGCAATGGTGAGACTGATGAGTTTTCTTAAATTTGGAAAACGATGTGGTTGCCGGCAATGTTCACATCGTTGAGAAGAACGTGCGACGTCAGTTGTTGATGGTCGTGTCAATCAGATATAGTTTGTGATGCGTTGTTTATGGCCGCCCAGTGGTACCAACCTCGTGACGTCATGCCAGGGAATCGTCGCGACGCCGAAGTCTCGAAGGAAACGTCGCTGTCCAGTTGCTTTTACAGCGAAAGCGTAACGTTTGGCTTTTTGGAAAACGATGTGGTTGTCGGCAATGTTCACATCGTTGAGAAGAACGTGTGACGTCAGTTGTTGATGGTCGTGTCAATGGACAGATATAGTTTGTGATGCGTTGTTTATGGCCGCGCAGTGGTACCAACCTAGTGACGTCATACCAGGGAATCGACGCGACGCCGAAGTCTCGAAGGAAATGTCGCTGTCCAGTTGCTTTTACAGCGAAACCTTTTTAACGTTTAGCTTTTTGAAAAATGTAAAAACTATTTTAAATTAAATACGAAATATCATTTCTTGAACGGAAGGAGCAATTAACTTTTTGATTCCTTTGACCTTCGGAGGTCATGGGACGTCGGGAGAATTAATTAAAGTACGGAAACGCCCTTTAAGATAATCCTCGGTCGAAGGAGGGAGAGATAACGGAAGCGTCTCCTCGCTCTCATCCTATTAAAGACCAAGATATTGTTTATCGGGTCGAAATCTCGGAAGGGCGCCTCTTCCGGTTCGATTTTCGTCCGAATATGGGAAATGACCCGTGGGATGCTATGTTTAATCTCCACAAAAATAACCCGGGTAAAAAGTTGTCGCGGCTATCGCTAATTAGTTTCAGACTATTGTGCAGTCTCATCCCTTTCATTAAGGGTAAAATACAGAAGGGGCCTCTTTATAGAATAATTTGTAATTACAATTACCGCAGTGGAGGGTTTCAAAACATGATCAAAGTCGGGGGTAAAAACAAAAGGGCACCTTTGTGCCCGGCCATTGTTACCAACTTTGAAGTGGTTTCCGAATTCCCGAGTTCCAATTTATCTAGGAATTTTCCCTGTATAAAAAAAGGCCCTTTTCACCCGGAAATTCCAGAATAATTTCTTGATTAATTAAGACTGATGAGAATAAAAGGGAGACGACGGATCCGAAGAAAATGACTTATCAAAACTAGCTTTCTGGAATTTGTGGAGTTTGAAAATTTTCATAATATAATCAAGTCGGTTCACGATTTTCGTCGATACAGTCGAAAAACTCACGGATGATGAGAGCGGGGGGAGCGCCCATCGAGGTAAAGCCTTTTCTACCTTCGGGAGAAATATTAAGCTCAATCATCCTATTTCCAAACGTGACCCGACTTGGAAAAATGCCCAAAACGTTATCTCGGCTATAACGAATTCCGTTTGTTCAAAATGCTCCAGACATGGGAATAAATGAAAAATATAGTGAATTTTTTAAAATAAAATCCATGTGTGTACTTGGCAAATTTCCGAGACGCTTTTACTGTTATAGTTAAGAAATAATTTATTTGAAATGTTGATTAAAAGGGAAAATCTAGAAGGCGGTGGATCCGACATCTTGCTTATTGGAGAGGTTAGTAGGTCACCTTGAAAACGAACCAATAAGATCCCTCTTAGCAACAACTGGTGGCCAACAATCAAACCAATCCCGGCGGTTCTAAGAAATTCTGGGTAGGTCCCACCAGTTACTGCGTAGAAACGCCATCTCTGGCAATAAAAAATGAATGGAAAATCTAGAAGGCGGTGGAAGAGAGATGGTCGATTTTCTTGCTTATTGGAGAGGTTAAAGGTGACCTTGAAGTGTAAACGAACCAATAAGATCCCTCTTTTCAACAACTGGTGGCCAACAATCAAATTAATCCCGGCGGTTCTAAGAAATTCTGGGATGTCCCACCAGTTACTGCGTACGCCCTCTCTGGCAAAAAATGAATGGAGTACCCGCATCCCCAACCCCTAAAAGAAACTCTCAGTTTTTTGCTAACTTTATTTTTCAAATGTTTCAGGTGTTCCATGGATTAGGCGATCCCCAAAAAGGACCTAATGGCAAGGAGCTTCTATTGGCCGGTCTTGGTTGCTTTATTTTCGACGATTTTTCATGTTGAAGGTAAATTAAAATTACGTAAAATTCGTCATAATTGAATTGAGCGCTAACATCTCGTCATAATCTCTTAAAAATTATGACGAAACGTCTGTAAATAGGATACCTTTCGTCATCAAAGCAAATCGTCATAAATTCGTCATACAGCAAAATGTCATAGAATTTTGACCAAAAATGCCTTTTTTAAGGCATTTTTCACAGTTTTTGTCTAAGAAACAACGGATTTCAGGCATTTTTGACCAAAATATCCTTTTTTAAGGCATTTTTCACAGTTTTTGTCTTAGAAACAACGGATTTAAGGCATTTTTGACCAAAAAATAGCCTTTTTTTAAAGGCATTTCACAGTTTTTGTCCAAGAAGCAACTGATTTAAGGCATTTTTGACCAAAATTGCCTCTTTTTAAGGCATTTTTCACAGTTTTTGTCTTAGAAACAACTATTTAAGGCATTTTTGACCTAAAATTATGACGAAACGTCTATAAATAGGATACCTTTCGTCATAAAAGCAAATCGTCATAAATTCGTCGTACAGCAAAATGTCATAGAATGGCGGAAACGGTTAAAGCCTCCCTCTTCGCCTTCTTCCATCCCCAGTATTTTAATTCCAAGATGCACCGACGGATTGCGTCTCGATCGATCATCTTTATTTTATGACGAGATTGTGTTATGATAAAATTATGACGGGAAGTTTTTATGGCGAAATGTGTGCCCATCGCGTCAAAAATACCTGTTGAATTTGATTAAAAAATGGGGTTTTTCTTTGAATTTTTAAAACAAACATTTTTTTATTATAAATCCAATATAAAAGGCGGCTAAATTGAGTTCATTTCTTGGTAGGGTTCGGAGGGAGTTATTTGCAATTTACCATCCAAACATTTCAAAAGGTAAAAAGCTTCTTCTACTTTAATCTACAAAGTGAAGTTCTTTTCATTTAAAAAAAAAGAAAAAAAAGAAGTAAAGTTCCATTTTTTTTATTAACATTTTAATTATTTTAGCCGAAAAAGGTTTTTTAGGGTCTTTAAAGGGAGGGTAGTTAACTCTTTGTGTTAAAATATAAAATCTGTATTTGTAAAGGTTATAATAAATTGAGGGGACGTAGAATAAGAGGTTGTATATTTGGAAGGGCCCTTTTTTCGGACGGCGCCCGTTTTCCCACTTGAAATGTTGCCGGGGACCGCCATTGATCTGGTCGCCCCCTCCGCAATTCTAAGGCCTTTGGTTAGCCGCGATAGAGGCCCACCTGAAAAGGGAAACTTAAACATACTTGAACTTGAATAGCCCACCCCCAACTTCAACTCAACCCCAACACCCCTTCCTCACTAACTCGACCCCTTAAACCGTCGGAATGCTCGAATTCAAACCGTTCACAATTGACGTCGACCTTTTCATTGAATCTCTTCCCAGTGAATGCAGTCAATTATATTTATTAAACAACACTTTTAACATTAATTTTTTCCCCTTAAGTTTGGCTTTTTAGAAGATTTCTGCTTGTATTTCTTATCTTTTTGTAAGGAACTCCCATTTCACTTGATTTTAAGGACTTTCCATCTTTTTTACCTTAAAACTTCATTTGCACAGAATTTTTGGGCTTTTTCTTCAGATTTAGGCAAGAAACCCGATTTTTCTAGAGTTTTCCCGGAGAAACCCTTATTACTCAAGCCTTCAAGTTTAAAAACGAATAGAACGTATGAAGGAGTGGGAGAAGCGTGACGTAATCAGAGTAACGCACTTACTCCTCGTGTCCTTACATTGTAAGCTTTATTTCCTCGTAAAAATGATAATGATTGTGTCAGAACACTGCTTTTGCATCAAAATGGCCTGGAGGAGGGCGAAGATGGGAGAACCCTTTAAGCCGCCATGTTATGACGATTTGTTGCATGACGAATTTATGGCAATTTGCTCTTATGCGAAAGTAACGTTTAATTCCATTATGGCGAGGTTATGCTATGACGAGAAGTTTTTATGCTAAAAAGTAATTAAAAAAATCTAAAAAAGCTTTATTTCCAAATTCTTAAAAATGTTAATGATTGGGTGCCTGAAACGTGCTTTTGCATCAAAATGGCCTGGAGGTGGCGAAGATGGGAGAACCCTTTAAGCCGCCATGTTATGACGATTTGTCGCATGACGAATTTATGGCATTTGCTCTTATGACGGAAAGTAACGTTTAAACCCATTATGGCGAGGTTATGCTATGACGAGAAGTTTTTATGCTAAAAAGTAATAAGTAAACTTGTTTAATCAAGAACCTCTCCATGTTTCTTGTCTAAATACTGACAGTTTGGATTAGATTCTGTCCGGTTTTGCACATCAGTCGATTCTCATGGAGTTTAATTGGTTTTCGGACACATCCGAAAGTTTCGCAGTTGGTTTTCCATGTCGAACCGCGTCTTTAAATGCTCTTTTTTAAATATTTGAGCAGAAATTAGATGACCGAAGTATCCCCCTGAGTACACGCGATATGGAAAAGGGAAATCTCCATTCTAAATATTGTCCGAGCAAACAGGGCCCGAAATCCAAGACCCTTATTTTAATTAATTAAAAGTGTATTTAACGCTGAGACATTTAGATATGAGAAATCTGACCTTTTCTGACATTTTAGCGTTAAAGAGCACTTTTTGGTCCTCCGGGCCGGATAATGGAATTTTTATATGAATGTTTTAAGATAATAAACGATGCATGAAGTTATAAGCGGAACTTGCAAGAGGAATTTTCAATGTAACAATGGGGAGAGGAGTTTGCCCACTACATAAACCCTCGTTTCATACTATCAAAATTGACGCGTGCACTTTGATAAATTGCCCTTTAAACCAACTGTCGTGTGTTTAATGCAATTATTTGGAATTGACTGGTATCTCTATGGTGGAAATGCTAAAATAGGGTCATGAGAGGGTGGAAATCGATGACTCAGCATTAGATCTGGACGATGTCTTAATTCCTTGAAAGATTGAGGGCGACTTCACTTCAACAATGGTTATTTTATATCCAAATTCGTAAAAATGAAAATGATCGTGTGTCTGAACACGTGCTTTTTGACTTTTTGCCTTTTTAAGGCATTTTTTAACCAAAATTGCCTCATTTAAGGCATTTTTTTACCAAAAATGTCCATTTCTATGGCATTTTTCACAGTTTTTTGTCTAAGAAACAACTGATTTAAGGCATTTTTGACCAAAAATAGCCTTTTTTAAGGCATTGTTCACAGTTTGTCTTAAAAGCAACTGATTTAAGGCATTTTTGACCAAAAATCTTCTTTTTTTGGGGCATATTTTACAGTTTTTGTCTTTGAAGCAACTGATTTAAGGCATTTTTATCCAATAATTGCCTTTTTTAAAGCGATTTTTGACCAAAATTTGCCCTTTTTTTAACCAAAAGTTGCCTATTTTTTAGGTATTTTTCAAGTGTTTGTCTAAGAAACAACGGTTTAAGGCATTTTTGACCAAAAATCTCCTTTTTTTGGGGCATATTTTACAGTTTTGTCTTTGAAGCAACTGATTTAAGGCATTTTTGACCAATAATTGCCTTTTTTAAGCCATTTTTGACCAAAATTTGCCCTTTTTTTTTAACCAAAAATTGCCTCTTTTAAGGCATTTTTTTTTACCAAAAATGTCCATTTTTAAGGCATTTTTCACAGTTTTTTTCTAAGAAACAAACTGATTTAAGGCATTTTTGAAGCCTTTCTTAAGGCATTTTTGACCAAAATAGCCTTTCTTAAGGCATTTTTCACAGTTTTGTCTTAAAGCAACTGATTTAAGGCATTTTTGACCAAAAATCTCCTTTTTTTGGGGCATATTTTACAGTTTTTGTCTTTGAAGCAACCGATTTAAGTCATTTTTGACCAATAATTGCCTTTTTTAAGCCACTTTTGACCAAAATTTGCCCTTTTTTAAACCAAAAATTGCCTTTTTTAAGGTATTTTCAAGGTGTTTGTCTAAGAAACAACGGGTTTAAGGCATTTTTGACCAAAATAGCCTTTTCTAAGGCATTTTTAAACCAAAATTGTCTTTTTTAAAGAATTTTTTACCGTTTTTGTCTTAGAGACATCTGATTTAAAGCATTTTTGACAAAAAATTGCCTATTTTAAGGCATTTTTGACAAAAAATTGCCTATTTTAAAGGCATTTTTGGCAAAAAATTGCCTATTTAAAAGGCATTTTTTACAGTTTTTGTTTAAGAACAACCGTTTAACTGCACTTTTTTTTTTTTTTTTTTACGGTGTTTTTTGGTCAAGAATAACTTTTTATGGAATTTTTCACCTAAAAACACCCATTTTACCCGATTTTTTGGTATTTTCCCTCGATATTTTCATCAAGGCTCCAGAGAACTTCTACTTTTTCTCGTTTTATGGGCGAAAATCGTCGGAATTTTTAGCGTTTGCATATTATATGGCATATTTCGTCAATTTTTAGCGCATTTTTAAGTTCAATAATTATGAAGGTCGAGGTTTTGCTTGGCGGGGCGGATCCTAGATAAAACTTTTCTCCGATATATCGATAGATCGCTACTTTTGACCGATATATCGATATATTTTTTGCCCATCCCTAATCACGAGAGGGTGGAAATCGATGACTCAGCATTAGATCTGGACAATGTCTCAATTCCTTGAAAGATTAAAGGGCGACTTAAGTTTGATTAATTGATCCCGGGGAAACTTAAGCGATTTCATCGAGGAAACAATTTAAAATAACTCGGAAATTAATCGACATTTTTAGAGTTTCGGATCACCGCGCGCTGATAATTTTCGTTAGGCCGTTCTATTATTCAGCCTTCAATCTAGCCTCGGGGAGATTTATACCTTGTTCCAACCCCCCCAACCTTTTTAACCTCCCCCTTATAACAATCCCGACATCCGCTGGGAAAGCACTTTTCCACATAATGGATTCGGCCCCGTTTCAACTCCATTAATGTAAAACAACAAAATAAAGAGCGAAATACGCTTTTTTTAAAAAAAACCAGAATATTTTTAGTTGTTGACGTTAAGGATTTTTAAAATTGAGGGCGAGAATGGAAGTCGCTGTAATTTATTGCTGAGCCCCTAAACTCTTAAAGCCTTCACGACTTCTCCAGTATTTCACCTTCCTTCAATGTATTTAGGGGAGGGAAAAACAGTGTAATTTGGAAGTAAAATTAGGCCGAGTTAATTAAATGGTAAATGTTATTTAAAAAGGGGAGAGAGAAAAAAAAAATACCAGAGGTAAAAGAGAGAGAAAAAAGGGTTTTTAAAAAATAAGTCTGGCTATTACTTTAGCTTATCTCTTTGTCGTTGACGTGGGTGCTTGTCTTTATATCTCAAGTTTATTTAAACAATTTTTTTAATTATTTAAAAAATAGGCTATTTACCTGACAGGGTCGTTAAGTTGAAAAGTTAGAAGGTTCAAAGGAGGCTTTCAGATGGTTTTGAGTGCGCTAACTTGTTTATAGTTAACTACCATCTAATGACTCTCCAACTTTTCATTCAAAATTTATAATTAAGTTTCATTAACGTTTTCATCTTTTCGATACTTCAGGGATCATTTTTAGAGATGGGAAAATGCGAGTCTTCATTGGGAAATTAAGGAGATGGCGACATCTGTCGAGTTCTAACGAAAACTTCTTCCTAATTATATTATTATATTATTAATTGAGACTTCTCAATGTTTTTGAAATTCCAAATTGAAGAGAAAAAGTAAAAAAAGATGACTTTTTTTCCTACATTGAAGAGCACATTTTAATGAATTTTAAAAAATTTGATAGCCATAAGTTCGCTGGCAGAGTGGGGGGAGAGTGACGTCATTGGAGTACGCGTCGTAACTGCCCACTGTGGGTTTCCTTCCCGTTGTGTTAATTTAGGTGCGGTTTCAAATGGTCAATTAGCAATTTTTGGTCCTAAAAATGCTGGCTTTAGATTCCCTGATCTTGATGGTGGGGTGGGGGAGAGTGACGTCAGTAGAGTAAGTGTCCTCACTATTTTTTTTTTTTTGTAAAAGAAGTAGATATGACCAATGAGCAAGAGGCTTACTCTTACTATTGGTCAATCTACTCTTTTTTTGTTTTAATTGTATTAAGCCCAGGGCTTGTTACAAAGGGGAGGGGATCAGACCCAGGCGGGGGCTTTCGCCATAATGCCATGGCGCCCTTTTGGGCCAACTACCAGAGTAGTGGCCTAACTAAATTATCCACAGATTTTGTAGGGATATTTTAATTGGAATTTTACTTCCAACCAAAATCCCTATACCCAACCTGGGATCGAACCCCGGTCTTCCGTGGTGTGAGTCAGAGACTGAACCCCCCACCACGGAGCCGGTTAGTGTCCTCACTATGATAAGATAGCTAGCGGAGTGGGGGGGGGGGGGTGACGTCATTGGAATACGCGTCGTAACTGCCCACTTGATTTCATGGTGTGTTAGTTTAGGCGCGGTTTCATCAAATCAGCAATTTTGGTCCTAAAAGTGCTGTCTTAACCCTGGATAAGACTTACGGTGGGGTGGGGGAAGAGTGACGTCATTAGAGTAAGTGTCCTCACTTCCCGCCACCTAGGACAAAACGACAGATGTAAAAACAATCAAGAAAGTTATCGATCTGGCGTTTATAACTCATTGTGTGAAAGTTAAATAAATTTTTATAAATTTGATAAGCGATAAGATCGCTAGCGGAGTGGGGGGGGGAGTGACGTCATTGGAGTACGTGTCGTAACTGCCCACTTTGGTTTTCCTTCCCGTTAGTGTATTATTTAATGCGGTTTCAAATCGTCAATTAGCAATTTTTGGTCCTTAAAAATGCTGTCTTTTTCCCTGATCTTGATGGGGGTGGGGGAGTGTGACGTCAGTAGAGTAAGTGTCCTCACTATTTATAGATAAGTTAGCTAGCGGAGTGGGGGGAGAGTGACGTCATTGGAGTACGCGTCGAACTGCCCACTTTGTATTTCCTTCCCGTTGGTGTATTATTTAGGTGCGGTTTCATCAAATCGTCAATTAGCACTTTTTGGTCCTAAAAGTGCTGACTTAAGCCTGGATAAGACTTACGGTGGGGTGGGGAAGAGTGACGTCATTAGAGTAAGTGTCCTCACTTCCCGCCACCTCGGACTTTACAACAGATGGAAAACAATCAAGAAAGTTATCGATCTGACGTTTATAACTCATTGTGTGAAAGTTAAAATTTTTATAAATTTGATAGCGATAAGATCGCTAGCGGAGTGGGGGGGAGTGACGTCATTGGAGTACGTGTCATAACTGCCCACTTGGGTCTCCTTCCCGTTAGTGTGTTAGTTTAATGCGGTTTCAAATCGTCAATTAGCAATTTTTGGCCCTAAAAATGCTGTCTTAGATTCCCTGATCTTGATGGTGGGGTGGGGGAGAGTGACGTCAGTAGAGTAAGTGTCCTCACTATTTATAGATAAGATAGCTAGCGGAGTGGGGGAGAGTGACGTAATTGGAGTACGCGTCGTAACTACCCACTTTGGGTTTCCTTCCCGTTAGTGTTATTTAATGCGGTTTCAACTCGTCAATTAGCAATTTTTGGTCCTAAAAATGCTATCTTAAGATGCCCTTGTCTTATGGTGGGGTGGGGAAGAGTGACGTCATTAGAGTAAGTGTCCTCACTTCCCGACTTGACGACAGATGGAAAAACAATCAAGAAAGTTATCGATCTGACGTTTATAACTCATTGTGTGAAAGTAAGTTGTTAATAAGCCATTTCCCTCCCTTAAACTTTTTCGATAAAGTAGGTAATTGGACCTTTCGTCAAGTGTGATTTAAATGTTATTGGAAAAGGTTTTATAACCCGTTCAAAGGGTCACACGTGATGTTTGCTTCTTATATGCCAGATATCGATTCATCCTTTTTCCACTCCCCTACGTTTCTCCCCAAGCATATGAGCCTTATACATGATGCATCACGAGAAAATTCAAATATTAATCGATACTTATGACAGGGCCGAATTCAATAATTTACAAGGATTATGTAGTAAGAGGAGAATTAATTTCGGGAATTAAATCATCTCACGTTATACCAACAAGAGAATTTTCATCAATAAAATATGAGCCCTAGAAACTCCGTTAGAAAGAAAAAGAAAAAAATTAATAAACCAAGTTTTATGTGTAAACAACGAGGTTACACTCAAACACTGGTTATACTCCGGTGGATCCAAACTAATCAAACTCGAACGAAACGACGAATCAAAAACTCGAACGAAAGAACAATCAAAAACTCTAACAAACGAACGAATCCCATCAGGAAAACCACATGAACTTCCAGAAAGAAAAAAATTAATAAACCAAGTTTTATGTGTAAACAACGAGGTTACACTCAAACACTGGTTATACTCCGGTGGATCCAAAACGAATCAAAACTCGAACGAAACAAACGAATCAAAAACTCGAACGAAACGAACGAATCAAAAACTCGATCAAACGAACGAATCCCATCAGGAAAACCACATGAACTTCCAGAAAAAAAAATTAATAAACCAAGTTTTATGTGTAAACAACGAGGTTACACTCAAACACTGGTTATACTCCGGTGGATCCAAAACTAATCAAAACTCGAACGAAACGAACGAATCAAAACTCGAACGAACAACGAATCAAAAACTCGAACGAACGAACGAAAAAACTCGAACGAAACGAACGAATCAAAAACTCGAACGAAACGAACGAATCCATCAGGAAAACCACATGAACTTCCAAAAGAGTTTTCACGTCAAAAATCCAAATTGGTTGAAAATATAATTCGTCTGGCGTGACTCAGGTAGATTGTTAAGGTAGTTAAAAAAGGGGGTAGAAACTTTTGTGAGCGATTTTCCTTCAAATTGGACCGTGACTGGCGAAACAAGGATTTAAAAAAATAATAAATTTTAGATATGGGAGGAAAAGAAAAAAAAAAGGATCGATGAAAGGTTTAAATGAATTAAAAGGGGGAATAGACGTAGGGGGCTTAAAAAGGTTCTGATCCTATTTCCGCGATTTGTTCTCTCCGATGGCGTTTGAGAAAGGGCCGGCGGGGGCGGGAGGGTAGTTGAGAAGGGTGAGATTAACATCGGCCCGTTTTACTAATCCTACTGAATCATCAGATAGACGTTTTCTCCGATGGGCTGGGGGATCGACCCGTGGAGGGAATTAGAATTCTGGGCTGCTTCCGAAATTTTCTGCGAAGAGTAAAAATAATCTGACGGCTTGAGTTGATGTAATTAAGATGAAGACGACCCAAAAGGTTCCGTCCTCATCATGAATCACCTCATTTCCCCAGTATAATTACAATTCCAAAATGTCTTATTTTCCCGTTCAAAACTCCCATGACGTCATAAATCAAAACTAATGCATCCAGCTGATCTGAAATGATTTTTAACTCAATAAATTTCCCTAACGCTGCTCTTTCTTATCTGCTTCCCTATGATTGTTGTCTTATCAGATTTACTGAGGAGGCGAAAGTGGTTCTATCTCTTAGAGAGCAAGTCAACTATGCGGTTTCCACTAAGGTGTTGTCAAGGACGTTGCATCCATGCAACTCCTGATGGGAAAAGTCACTGTAAAAAGATAATCGAGAGAATACCTTTGGGTAAGGGCGATTTCATCTTTTTGGAGGAGAAAGAAGTTAAATAGTAGTAAAATAAAAAATTAGAGGACCTCAAAAGCTTTTTCACTTTATCGATCGTATTCTAATTCTGAGAAAACAGGATTTCACGGTTTGATTCACTTCATGGGTTCCTCCTTTAGACCTTTCCCGTCCCTTTGATCCTATTTGTAGTCGAAAAAAAGAGAGCTGCTTAATGAAATTAATATTCCTCAAAATAACTCGTTTCGGTCACCAAGTTGCTCAACAAAGTGATCATTTGTGACCATTTGAAGCTTCCCATCATTTTCAAACTGCTGTATCTACGTTCATATTTGATGTATTTTACTATCACTGCTACCGTTGGATAGGTGAGAAGATTGCCTACAAGAATATGAATAAATTTAGTTTAGTTCCTACGCCTCTTCAAAGGAATGACAAATTCGTTTTAACTTCTTCATTTTATAAAGATGCCAGGCCCCTCCGCAGTTTACTGTTAAATGTAAGGGAGCACATAAGATGTTCTCAAACTCTCAAGTGGTCGATGGATCATGTGCTTCAGTCTTTTGCTTTTTCTGCTGTCACCAATTGACCTGACAATAAAGACACGTGTTTTAAGGGGTCTTGAAATACTATAAACATGTTGTCCGTCGGTCCGTTTCACGAGGGGATATCCGGATTACGCTCCCCCCCCCCCCTCCCAACACCATCAGGAAGTTAAACTCGGATGATGGAGCATTTCCCGGAAAGCGATCCATCATATAGAAAGTGACAAGGGTTGCCAGAAGCCCTTGTATACAAAATAACGTCGGGGTCTTTCTGCATCCAGGGCGGGTTACAGAACAGGGCGCCCGGACAAAGCTCCCCCCTCCTCTAACAGCACCCGCTTACTTAGAATACACGACGGCTTTTCGTTATTTATATCCTCTCGAGACAACGGACGGCTTTCGCCCAAGAATAGCGGTTTATGCTCAAAAGGCTTTTTTGTAAACCGCAACTAAATTATTTTCGATATCAAACTTTTGTTTGAGCCACTTCTGAATCATAGATCACTGACTTTTTTCAAAAAAATCAATGCCAACAACCCTTTTGTAACAAAGCATTTGAGGGGGAGGGACTCGTTAAACATGAATACGTCTATTGAGTCCAGATGCTTCTGAGGGCGAGTCAGTAAAGTTTTAGTTTTGATCAGTTTAACTAGTAATAAAAAGTTGAAAACTATGCTTGTATACCAAATTGAAGTTTTAGCCGTTTTTTCGTTCATGTAAGCGCCGCAGTACCCGTTAACGAGTACCTCCGACGCGCACTACTCTTCATCGGGTGTCTTTTACTTAATTGGCGTCAGCGGTAGTTATAGGCCCTGTAACGGGGCTCTACCGGTCGAAAAACCGTTTTTCTTACATTTTTGGGATCCGGGCTTAATAGCGATTGCGGTTGACATGGTTAATTGGCGTCAGCGGTAGTTTCTTGGCCAGGAATGCAGGGCTCTACCGTCGAAAAACCGTTTTTCTTTCATTTTTGGGATTCCGGGCTTAATAGCGATTGCGATTGACTTGTTAATTGGCGTCAGCGGTAGTTTCTGGCCAGGAATACGGGCTCTACCGGTCAAAAAACCGTTTTTTTACATTTTTGGGATTCCGGGCTTAGTAGCGATTGCGGTTGACATGGTTAATTGGCGTCAGCGGTAGTTTCTCGGCCAGGAATACGGGGCTCTACCGGTCAAAAAACCCGTTTTTCTTACATTTTGGTATTCCTGGCTTAACAGCGATTGCGGTTGACTTGATTAATTGGCGTCAGCGGTAGTTCGAACAATGATTTCCTGAAGGCGAGAGTTCTGTATACAAACGTTATGCGAAGTGTAAAAATATTTATTCAAGATAATCTTTTCTTGGGGTTTTCTGGATCGTTCAGTTTCTTAATGATCTTGAGGAAGGGGTTGATCTCCCTCTTCGTCGAGTCTCGCATTAATCATTTCCCCCTCCCCTCCCCCACCTCTGTGCGGTTATCTTTCTTTTTCGATGTCAGCTTAGTTTTTGCTCGATCGTTAACGATTGTTAAAGCCCGGGGCGTCTGATGAAAAACGATTGGCGAGGGGTGTAAAGGGGGGAGTCGATGGGGACTCCTCGTTATCCCGAAGCCAATTTTCGAACGTAAACAACCTAATCGCATAAAACGTATCTTTAGACCTAAATGTTGGTAATCCTGGTGAATCTGTCAAATACAAATAAAACATGGCCTGTTATTATAGGAGTCCCAGAAGCATCCGAGCGGAAAATGTTTAAATAACCAAACTAAAATCGATATGGAAATTTCCCGTGGTAATTAAATACACTGGTACAATTTCAGATGTCAGGAAGGCACACCTAAAATTTAATGTTGAATAAGTTATTTGCGGACCGCTGTCACTGTTTTGGTAAGGAAAACATTACCATGCCATGAGCCTAATAGAAGCGAAGCACAAAATGCTTTTAACATCCATAACCCTTTCGAGACCGCAGGCGACAATAGTTGCCATTCGCGGAGACCGAAGGCGACTTTAGTTGCCCAGCGGGATTAGCGGGAAGCCTCTCTAAGATATTTAATACCTTCGCTTCCCGTGGCGGCTAGCGACATGCAAAAACTGGCCATCTGTTGGGGAAGAAAATGAACTACGTGATGATCGCATCACTCGTCGCTTTCTGTGCTTTGCTGGGTGCTGGGGAGAGTGAGGGGAAGGTTGGAGCTAACTCAGTGCTGCGCCAGTAGCGCAGAGAATCCGGCGTCAGATGCGGTCTCGAAAGGGTTAAAGAATTATTGTGATACCCTCCACGTCGGGTTTTTGGGGTCATTTAACTGACGTTTATGGCATTAACGCCTATCGACGGCTAAGAATCCGTCATTTAACGTACGTTTAGGCCATTAACGCCTATCGACGGCTAAGAATCCGTCATTTAACGTTCGTTTAGGCCATTAACGCCTATCGACGGCCAAGAATCCGTCATTTAACGTACGTTTAGGCCATTAACGCCTATCGACGGCTAAGAATCCGTCATTTAACGTACGTTTAGGCTATTAACGCCTATCAACGGCTAAGAATCCGTCATTTAACGTACGTTTAGGCCATTAACGCCTATCGACGGCTAAGAATCCGTCATTTAACGTACGTTTAGGCCATTAACGCCTATCGACGGCTAAGAATCCGTCATTTAACGTACGTTTAGGCCATTAACGCCAATCGACAGCCAAAAATCCGTATCTTTACCGATCTCAACTTTGTCTGTGGTTGGCAGTACCGGTGGTTTCAGAGGGTTCTAGGAAACCTCGTAAATACGCCATTGAAAACTCTGTGGTGAAGTTTGATGACAGAGTGGTTTTAAATCATCCCGTTTAATCTATTGAAAGAAAAAAACCTTAGTTTCACTTTTTCTCTCTCCCTTTTCAAATAAAGGTGTCCATTACTAAGAGCCCCAAAAGAATTATAAAAAAAAAGACTAATTAAATTTCTTTTGATGGAAACAGAGTGTAATTTTACCAAGTTATATAAAAGAAAAAAAAGCTGAAGGGAAAATAAAAAGGAAGAAAAAATTGTAGTAATGAAAAGAGTCGGAGGGGGTTTTGCCTCTGACTTGTTAAAGCAATTGTGGAGGGGTTGGGCAGCCTTGACAGCAGCTGGAGCCATGAAAATCGATACGGGTGAATGGAAGGAGGGGAATGCAATTCCATCCCCTTGAGTAGAATGACCTTCGTGGCCTTTTTATATCGATTCTTTTTTTTTTTCTTTTCACACTTCCCCTGTTTGTAAACTTTTAGGTATTTTTAACTCCTTAAAACTTAATTTTCTGCCATGATTAACTTGTGAGTTTCCAGAGTGTCTAAGACTGGGCGTAGCTAAAAGAGAAATGACTCTTGGCCGAGCTGTGAGGGCAGCAGCAGAATACGATTGGGTGGCCAGATTCCTGGGACTTTGGCCGAAAATCTATCAGTTTTTTCGGGGCATTCCTGGACTTTGTCCAAGAAACTATCAGTTTTTCGGGGCAGTTTCTGGGTCTTTTGGCCGAGAAACTATCAGTTTTTTCGGGGCAGTTCCTGGGACTTTTTGCCGGGAAACTATCAGTTTTTTCTTGTCAGTTCCTGGGAATTTTGGGGAAACTATCAGTTTTTTTGTCAGTTCCTGGGTCTTTTGGCCGAGAAACTATCAGTTTTTTCGGGCAGTTTCTGAGTCTTTTGGCCGAGAAACTATCTGTTTTTTCGGGGCAGTTCCTGGGTCTTTGGCCGAGAAACTATCAGTTTTTTCGGGGCAGTTCCTGGACTTTTGGCCGAGAAACTATCAGTTTTTTCGAGGCAGTTCCTGGGACTTTTGGCCGAGAACTATCAGTTTTTCCGGGGCTGTTCTGGGACTTTACGCCGAGAGAATATCACTCAGAAAACGCAGAAACATCAGCGGATTCGGGCGTTTACATCTTATTCCGGGTTTAGGTCCTTTTCCTCGATTATCTGGTGTAGTATCAGCAGGATTTCGGGCGTTTTACATCTTCATTGCCGGGTTTTTGGTCATACACTCTAAATTCCGGTGTATAAACCCGTTTATCGGGATTTCAGGCGATTACTATTTCTTTTACCGGGTTTTTGGTCCTTTTCCTCGATTTTATGGTGTAGAAACACCCGCAACAGCAGAATTTCGGGCGTTTTACATCTTTATTACCGGGTTTTTGGTCATACACTTTAAATTCCAGTCTATAAACCGTTTTATCGGGGGTTCGGGCGATCTTATTACCGGGTTTTCGGTCATACACTCTAAATTCCGGTTTATCAACACCCGTTTTTATCGGGAGTTCGGGCGATTAACATTTCTATTACGGGTTTTGGTCCATTTCCTCGATTTTCTGGTGTAGAAACACCCGTATCAGCAGGATTTCGGGCGTTTTACATCTTCATTGCCGGGTTTTTGGTCATACACTCTAAATTCCGGTGTATAAACACCGTTTTATCGGGATTTCGGGCGATTAACATTTCTTTACCGGGTTTTTGGTCCTTTTCCTCGATTTTCTGGTGTAGAAACACCCGCAACAGCAGAATTTCGGGCGTTTTACATCTTATTACCGGGTTTTTGGTCATACACTAAATTCCGGTTATAACACCCGTTTTATCGGGATCAGGCGATTAACATTTCTTTTACCGGGTTTTGGTCCTTTTCCTCGATTTTTTGTGTAGAAACACCCGCAACAGCAGAATTCGGCGTTTACATCTTATTACCAGGTTTTTGGTCATACACTCTAAATTCGGTTTATCAACACCCGTTTTATCGGGAGTTCGGGCGATTAACATTTCTTTTACCGGGTTTTTGGTCCTTTCCTCGATTTTTGGTGTAGAAACACCCGTATCAGCGGATTTGGGCGTTTTACATCTTTATTACCGGGTTTTTGGTCATACACTTTAAATTCCAGTCTATAAACACCCGTTTTATCGGGGGTTCGGGCGATTAACATTTCTTTTACCGGTTTTTGGTCATTGGTCAAGCGGACGGCACCACAACTTCATCATCACTGAAAAAGCGGACATGAGGGGTAATACAATAACTTCCATTTTGAGTAAAACTAACTTGAATGAAATAATAACAAAAATCCTTTTTGATAAATGACAACGGCGAGAAACAATTTGGGCTTTTTTCGCCTACGAGAATGGGACTGAGAAGGATTTAGTTTTCTTTTGTAAACTGATTGTGATTCGCCGAGTGGTTCAAACCGTAAATCCTTCACTCTTCCGACTTAGAGTTGATCCTCCCTCCAGCGGAAAAAAAAAGTTTTTTTTTTTGGCAGCTCTAATGCACAACCCTTGTCTCTCCTAGCGGCTTAACTCATAGATTTTAGAATAAATCATCCGGTGGTTTCATAAATGTTAAATAGTTCCTGTTTAGGGAGTAGATCAAAGTTGATAACCCCTGTTGGGTTTATTCAATTGATTATTAATGGGTAGGGAATGTGAAATCCACCGCCCTCTCGATTAGTTAGGCCTCTTAGGTCATCTCCATTTCATATTTAAATTGTTTATGGAGGGAATAGCGTGTAACTTCTTAAAGAAGTTATTGTGATACCCTCCACGTCGGGTTTTTGGGAGGGGTCTTCCAGACCCCGTAGGATAAATTCGAATATGGATCTACACCGATCTCAACTTTGTCTGTGGTTCCGGCCGGCCGTACCATTTTTTTCCGGAACACAGTTTTCAACCTATTTTCACCAAATTTTCACACTTTCTTTAGTCGGTGAACAAGAAACTAACGAGGACAATTTTGAATTTCGAAAAAATGGCGGATATGTCTGTTTGAAATTTTAAAAATTCGCTGAGGCCGAACCGTTGGTCCGATTTTCACCAAATTTTCACCAATTACTCCTTATTTTTAAGAATTTTTGGTGCAAAAAATTGCCACTTTTTAATTATTTTTTTTTTAGTAGGGAGAAATTTCTTACTTCTACCCATTACGAGAGGCACATCCCCAGGCCAAAGAGCCCATTATTCTACCTTGACACTTAAAAAATTTAAAAAAAAACCGGATTTTTCGAAAAAAAGGAAAACCCCGAAAATTTTTCGGAAAAAAAACTTGGAAAAATTTTCGTAAAAAAACAAAACTCGGAAAATTTTTCAAAAAAAACTAACGAAAAAACGAACTTGAAAAATTCTCCTTTATACTTTCCCTCCCTTATACATCCCTTTCTGTTATACTTTCGTTCCTTTATACTTCCCCCTCCGTTATACTTCACCCTCTGTTATACTACTCCTCAACTTAAACTTCCCCCTCCCATATACTTCCCACTCCGTTATACTTCCCATATACTTCCCACTCCGTTATACTTCCCCTCCCATATACTTCCCCCTACGTTTTACGTCCCCTCCGTTATACTTCCCCCTCCTATATAGATACTTCTCTTTAAGGAAGTTTTCGTTGGAAGCTCTTCAAACCAGTACTTCTGTGTAGGGTTTGCTCAAGAAGTTTTTCTTTCCCCCCCTACGGTTCTCTAATGTCCTATAATGCATTAGAAGCATTTTTCTCCGTCCGAGGGATTTATATCCGGGCTTTTTCGATGACAAAACTTACTAGACGAGGGCGTATTTTTATATAATCGACAACTTTTCTCATTTCTCCCGCATAATGAAAACTTTCCTCCCCCAAATCCGAACTTGGGAGGAAAGAGAAAAAAAGGCGAAGGCAGGATGTTTTCCATTTTCGTCCCCATCTGAGGTTACTATCGCTAATGGCGGCATAAAATCGCCCTTCATGAAAATGTCCTCTTATCTCCGCCCTCCGGGCTGAACGAAATTGACCATTTGGCACGGAAAAAAAAAGGGCGTAAGAAAGCTCGCATAAAAGGAATTTAAAATCGCAATTGCAATATATGAAAATCCGTTCCATTAAATTGAAAAAATAACTCTCCCTCAAAGGGCCCACTCTTTTTAATTGCAATTAAACCCTTTTTTTCCTTTCCCGTAGATAAACACGAGTCATTTAACAACAAATTATCTCGCCGGGGCAGTAGCTTCCATAAAAGCGGTTCTATATCAAACCTAAGCCCTGACAAAGTTATTTTTTTTAGACGACGGATAATACTATGAGTTAATGGTTTGAGCGGAACTATTAATCATTGAATTGTTATCGCCGTTATAAATCAAATGCTGAATTTGGAAGACAATTGGTGGCAGCGGTCCGGAATTTATCGAAACGTACGTTCACCCTTATTATTAACTCAAGAAGCATTTTTAATAGAATTTTCATCTCCAATCTGGAACCCCATTTTTGAGCATCTTTTTTTTTTGGGCCAAAAAAACACCCGTTTTACCGAATTTTTAGACGCTGTAGTGCCGTAAAGACGTATTTTGCTAAAAACCATCATTTTTGGGAGTGATTTTTGGGTCTCGTTCGCAAATTTTGTCCGAAAGCCCCCTTTTAATAGATTTTATGTTTTTTTTCTTGGTCTTTTGGCCGAAAAACTCCCATTTTACCCAATATTGGCTTTTTTTCTGGTTCCCCCCCCCCCAAAAAAAACCTTTTTACCTCGTTTTTTGACGATTTCCAGAGTATTGTGTCTGGAAAAAGTCATTTTTCTGCCCTATCCACGTCTCCTTCTCAAAATTCGCCTAAAAATCCCCTTTAAAAATCCCCTTTTTTAGGAGATTTTTGTCCTATTTTCTTGGTCCTTTGGCCCTGAAAAAGCGATTTTCAATAAAATTCTTGCCTGGATAACTAAAAATTTCAATATTTTCTCCAAATATACTCCTAACAATGAATAATTCAATCTCATCAATTATTAAACAATGATTTCAAGCGACTTAGTAATTTCGAAATTCTCGCGAAACACTAACTTAAATAGAAAAGTAAATTTGAATAATTTATATTCATAGAAGCTGTCATTTTAAAAATTCTTTTATTTTCGAAGAAATAGGGAGGTTTCAAATTATACTCTTTTCACGTAGCTCTTTTATAACCTCGATATTAGCATTTTAAAACCATTTTTTGTGTAAGAAAAAGAAAAGTAATTTATTATTGAAGTGAAAATTAGGAAAGAAAAAAAATTTAAGCCCAACGGCATTCGAACCTTCGACCTTTGGGTTACATGGCGAACACTACCTAGCTTTGGGAACGTGGTAAGAGTATCTTCAATTCTTACCCCATCTTCCTTCTTTCTCTTTTTACTGTAGTGCTGTTCCCGGGAAGACAGGTTGACATTGAGGCAGCCTGTATTTATTGCTATTTTATGCAGCAAGATTTTGCATAATTTGTAAATTGGAACTAGGATATTCTAAATAATTTCTCTCGAGGGAACGTTTTGTTTCTGAAAATTGAGATTTGGTTTGAGAAGTCCGGGAGAGGAGATTGCTTTCAATCAAAACTCGACAAATTCAAAGACCCCACTCCGACGCCCGTTCTCCTTCCTTTTAGTTAGCTTTGGAAACTATAGGTTGATTGTCTGAGGGAGCCCATTAAGGATAATGGCCATTGAAATGACTGTAACCTTCCAAGTTGGTAACACTGCTCCTTAGAATCTCTCAATTGGTCTCCTTTATAGAGCTTCTAATTAGTTATAATTAAGGTTTTTTTGATACCGCGACAAGGTAGCCAATAACATGTAAATATAGCGAAAAGGGGGAGTTCTTTGATCTTGAATATCAGAAGCATCAAAGCTGTAGGCGTAAAGGGAAGAGAAAAGAGTCGGGTGAGGGGTTTTCAAATGAAAATTTCATTAGTTTCCTTCTCGCCCTCCAAAAGTTGAGTGTTTCATACAGCAGTTTTGAGTTTTCGTCGCGATGACGTATCGGAAGTGAGATTTCAACTTTCTTAATTGAGCGCGATTTAATTTCAACTCGGCATTTTCTGTCGGGGTTGTAATGACCGTTAATATTCGAAGGTTATTCAGTAAATGGGTTATGTAAAAGACGGATCTTGTTGGTATTCTGCGGAACCCTGCGGATTATGAGCACGGTCATGACGCCCATTAGGGAGAAACTTCTCCTCCAGCTCCCCTCGTCGCCGCTTGATTTCTCCCCTAATCCTTAACAGTTGATTCTAAACCGTGTACTGAAGACTCTCATTTAATCTCTTCCGCACTGCAGAATCTCAACTTTTTAATAAAAAATCAAAGAGACGTATTCAATAAAAAAGGCTTCATAACTTGTCAGGGGAGAGTGTGGATGGCAGCTCTTTTGTTGCTTGATATTTAAACGTTTGCACATAATAGGAAAAAAATTGTTATAAATTAAAAAAAGCTGTCAAAAGAAGCAGACAATGATATCGTCGTTCCCAAGCATTATTTTCAATCTGCTCCCCGTCGGGTGTTAAGTGCCACCTTCAAAATGCGATTTGAAACGGCCTTGTTGTCAAACACAAATAACCAATCAATAGGTCGTTATTGGGGATATTTTAAAGTTTCAAAATGGTCGGGGAAGCAATTTTCCACCCGAGTTGAGGATCACACGGAAGACTGACTTATGCAGATTGCTAACGACCAGCGGAAGGGTTGACAGGGGAAGGGGTCGACCGGGTTAAGATTGCGGATGAAGAGAAATGTCTGAAAGAGAAGCGATGCACTCGAGCTTTAATGGGGGAGAACTCTCAAACCCTATGAGAATAAAAGATCCTATTAAACTAACCCCCCCTCCTTCAATTCGTTCAAATTAAACACAAAAAACCTTTGTTATTCAGCGTATAATCAAGCAGCTTTATCCAAAAAAGTCATGAATAAACCTCCAATTACGTAATTGCAACGAAACGACGTCATATTATGACCTAATAAGCTCAATTTTCCTTATTCTTGTGCTTCCGTAGTCCTTCCGTAGTCAAGATGGCGCAATATCCCATCAGCTGATCTCAATGTTGTAGGGGGTTTTCAGAATACATTGGCAGCCCTGCTGTCAAGGCATCCACTTTGGTACAACAGGCGGAGCAAACTCCTCGAACAGTGCTTCCTTAAGTGTCTATTGGCCGCTTTACTTTCAGCTCCCCTAAATAGTCTCCTTCCGTAGTCAAGATGCGCAATATCCCATCAACTGATCTCAATTAGGGGTTGTTGGGGGTTTTCAGAATACGTTGGCAACCCTGCTGTCAGGCATCCAAACCTAATATTTGGTACAACAGGCGGAGCAACCGTTCCTCGAACAGTGCTTCCATTAAGTTTCTATTGGCCGCTTTAGACTTTCAGCTCCCTAAATAGTCTCCTTCCGTATTCAAGATGCGCAATATCAGCTGATCTCAATTAGGGGTTGGGGGTTTTCAGAATACATTGGCAGCCCTGCTGTCATCCAAACCTAATATTTGGTACAACAGGCGGAGCAACCTCCTCGAACAGTGCTTCCATTAAGTTCTATTGGCCGCTTTAGACTTTTAGCTCCCCTAAACAGACTCCTTCCGTAGTCAAGATGCGCAATATCCATCTGATCTCAATGTTGTAGGGGGTTTTCAGAATACATTGGCAGCCCTGCTGTCAAGGCATCCAAACCTTTTTGGTACAACTGTGGAAAACCACTCGTCGAACAATGCTTCCATTAAGCGTCATTGGCCGCTTTAACTTTCAGCTCCCCTAAATAGTCTCCTTCCGTATTCAAGATGGGCAATATTCCCATCAACTGATCTCAATTAGGGGTTGTGGGGGTTTTCAGAATACGTTGGCAACCCTGCTGTCATGGCATCCAAACTAATATTTGGTACAACAGGCGGAGCTACCGTCCTCGAACAGTGCTTCCATTAAGTTTCTATTGGCCGCTTATACTTTCAGCTCCCCTAAATAGATTCCTTCCGTAGTCAAGATGGCGTAATATCCCATCTGTGATCTCAATGTTGTAGGGGGTTTTCAGAATACATTAGCAGCCCTGCTGTCAAGGCATCCAAACCTTATTCGGTACAACTGATGAAAACCACTCGTCGAACAATGCTTCCATTAAGCGTCCATTGGCCGCTTTAGACTTTCAGCTCCCCTGATGATGGAAGGTTTGTTTAGTGCACAGTTTGTAGAGGCGGAAGTCTATGTTGATTAGTTTCTGCGCAGTAATCAACGATGTCCGTCTAAAACGTCCGTCGTTGATAAATGATTACCTATTAGAAAGGATAAGTAGCTTTTGGATCGCATGCGAAGCCTAACAAGCATCTAACGAAGCAACGTCCTCAAAAAGTGAGTCCAAGATCAAACGTCAAAGATAATCCGCCCCCCTGGGAAAATTCACGCAATTCTTCGAATCACTAACACCTAAAAACATCACGAAAATAAAAGGAATTCTGTTTTGGGGGTCGGGGGGGTTTGCGATTGGCGGAAATTGCACACGGAAATTCGTTTCCTATTCCTCCACCCACTTCGCCGTCAGGCCCTTCTTTTCCTTTAGAAAGGGTTTCACTTTTCCGACCCCTAACGTGACGCTTCGATATTACACGCGATCTCCCTGACAGCTCTATCGTGGGGCGTGGTGACGTCATGCTATGTTATTACTTGTCCCGTGCCCGTCTCCCAAATCGCGATAATCTTTTTTAATTATTCTTTAATTTTAACTTTGCGGACGGAACAAAAACGTCCAGCGAAAATAAAGAGAGTCGTCCTTCGTCAACAACCTTTCTCGTGGTAAATCAACGCCAGGTGTGCATTCAAAAGGAAAAAAACTTTTATTAAAAACTTAATTAAAGTACCTTTTATAAATCGAATTTCCCCCCTGAAAGTCACACAATTACGTTTATTTGAATAATAGCGGCAACGTTGCTTTTTTTTTTTTTTGCCCCCCACCCTTCACCACAAGGAAAGTTGATTTAAAACGAATTGCGCTTCCACTCTTTAGTAGGGACGGGCGATATATAAAAATATATCGATATATCGATTTATCGGAAAAAAATATCGATAGTGTTTGACCGATATTTTGGTTGTTAGACCGATATTTAAAGAAAGGAAAGAAACAAAGAAAGTTTTATTTCTGTAAATATTTAGGATGTTAGAACGTTTTTTTCGGTTTCATACCGACATTTCGGATGTTAGACCGATATTTAGGATGTTAGAACGTTTTTTCGGTTGTCATACCTACATTCGGTGTTAGACCGATATTTAGGATGTTAGACCGATATTTAGGATGTTAGACCGATATTTAGGATGTTAAAACGTTTTGCGGTTGTCATACCGACATTTCAGTTGTTAGACCGATTTTTCGGATGTTAGACCGATATTTAGGATGTTAGAACGTTTTTTCGGTTGTAATACCGACATTTCGGTTGTTAGACCGATATTTAGGATGTTAGAACGTTTTTTCGGTTGTTATACCGACATTTCGGTTGTTAGACCGATATTTAGGATGTTAGAACGTTTTTCGGTTGTCATACCGACATTTCGGTTGTTAGACCGATTTTTCGGATGTTAGACCGATATTTAGGATGTTAAACGTTTTTGCGGTTTCATACCGACATTTCGGATGTTAGACCGATATTTAGGATGTTTGAACGTTTTTCAGTTGTCATACCGACATTTCGGTTGTTGACCGATATTTAGGATGTTAGAACGTTTTTTCGGTTGTTAGACCGATTTTTCGGATGTTAGACGATATTTAGGATGTTAGAAGCTAGAAACGTTTTTTCGGTTGTCATTCCGATTTAGGATGTTAAAACGTTTTTCGGTTGTCATACCGACATTTCAGTTAGACCGATTTTTCGGATGTTAGACCGTTATTTAGGTTGTTAGAAGTTAAAACGTTTTTTCGGTTGTCATACCAACATTTCGGTTGTTAGACCGATATTTAGGATGTTTGAACGTTTTTTGGTATCATACCGACATTTGGTTGTTAGACCGATTTTCGGATGTTAGACCGATATTTAGGATGTTAGAAAGAACGTTTTTCGGTTGTCATTCCGATATTTAGGATATTAGAACGTTTTTTCGGTTGTCATACCGACATTTCAGTTGTTAGACCGATTTTTCGGATGTTAGACCGTATTAAGGATGTTAGAAGTTAAAACGTTTTTCGGTTGTCATTCCGATATTTAGGATGTTAGAACGTTTTTTCGGTTGTCATACCAACATTTCGGTTGTTAGACCGATATTTAGGATGTTTGATCGTTTTTTGGTTGTCATACCGACATTTTGGTTGTTAGACCGATTTTCGGATGTTAGACCGATATTTAGGATGTTAGAAGTAAGAACGTTTTTTCGGTTGTCATTCCGATATTTAGGATATTAGAACGTTTTTTCGGTTGTCATACCGACATTTCAGTTGTTAGACCGATTTTTCGGATGTTAGACCGATTTAGGATGTTAGAAGTTAGAACGTTTTTTCGGTTGTCATACCGACGTTTCGGATACTCCCTATCGGTCGGAAAAATCGTCCTAACATCCTAAATATCGGTCTAACATCCTAAATATCGGTCTAACATCCTAAATATCGGTCTGACATCCTAAATATCGGTCTGACATCCTAAATATCGGTCTAACGACCGAAATGTCGGTATGACAACTATATATCGGAAGAAAACAAAATATATATCGGCACAAATATATATATATATCGTTCACCGATATATCACCCATTCCTACTCTTTAGCTTTTCTGCTTGAGTAACCCATCAACCTAGACGCTACACGTTAGCATGTAGCTACCCGTTCACCAGAATCATTTGTCTATCTATGAAAAACCGTCCTTTAAACAAAATTTCTTTTTAGTTAATTATTGTTTGAAAAATGAAAAAGAAGTGAAAATTTCCAGGTAGTGAAATGTCATATATCATGAAAATGTCGGATGATGATAATCGAATTTTTAGCTTTTGAAAATCACACGTTTATTTGAATAATAGCGGCAACGTCGCCGCTTTTCAGAGTGAAAAACGTGGGCTTTTTAACGTCGAGAGAGAGACGGGAGAAAAAAAAAAAGCACATCTAGTTCGTAAAGAGTGAAATATGCATGAAGTCAATAAATTGGTGACAGCGGTAATTTAAAACAACCTGCTCTCGTGTAAAGAGGCGTTTAATAGAAATTTTAAAAATGGCCTTCTCTTTTTGAAGAACGATGAAAAGCAATCAGGTCGTTTTTGTTTTTTATCGTGCAAAAAAAGAGGAGGAGAGAAAAAAATAACAAAAGCGACCGATACGTGATGTACAGGATGGCTGTGTAACCGATGATACTAATTTTTTAGCCAGAGGGGCCTTGTCAGCAAACAGGGAGGGTAGGTATGCCATTTGCCCGACAATCGGACAAAACGTATTGTACCCCCCAACCTCATTCTCCTAGTAATGAAACGCCCAACAATGCCTCTCCTCCCTTTGTACTCCCTTCGTAATTTGATTTCAACTTTCTCCTTTTTTTGCACGAAAAAATGCCCCCCTCCCTTCAGATTTCACATTAAAAAAATATTAAGCCGCAAAATAAACTTCATGCTTCACCCTTTATATCTTCATCTGTTCTTCCTCAAATTGGGATATCAACCTGTAGTCCTACGGCCGGATATTCTCCGAGATACTGTGTTCGCTCGATTCTTCGCAGCGGAGGAACGTCTTTCGCTGGGGAGTTTTTGAAACGAGAGAGGCATCTGAAGAGGACATTTCTTAATGATGTAACCTCATCTTTTAATTCTGCTTATGCAACTTACAAAGGGCAGGCGGAGTGTTTTTTGGAGGTTGGCTATCCCACTTCTGATGTCGGTCATCCCACTTCTGATATCGGTTATTCAACTTCTTCTCTAGTGGAATAACCGATAGCAGAAGTGGGATAAACGATATCAAAAGTGGGATGGCTGATATCACGAATGGGATAAGCGATATCAGAAGTGGAATAACCAATATCAGAGATGGGATGAACGATAACAGAAGTGGGATAAACGATATCAGAAATGGGATTTACGATATCAGAAGTGGGTTTAACGATATCAGAAGTGACCTGTGTCAGATGTGAGTGAGGTCCGAAGCTTCCATGTGCACTATCCGATGGTTATCAACCTACCAAAATTACAACCATTCAATATCAGAAGTGGGATAGCTGACATCAGAAGTGGGATGACCGATATTCGAAGTGGGATAACCGATATCAGAAGTGCGATAAGCGTTATCAGAAGAGCGATAAGCGTTATCAGAAGTGTAACAAATTCTAACCGATAGTAGAAGCACCGAAACAAGAACTTAAAGGCGAAACAGTTTTCCGAAAAGAACGAAGAAAACCTTTTGGCGCGACCTTAAGACCCCGGATTTCGGTTTGACGTGTTCAATTGAAAGGCGAAGTCAATATTTGTTAAAGGCAACAGACAAGATGAAAAGCGATAACCTCTAAATTTATCGCCGTAGCAGAAAGAGGGAAAAAAATAAGAAGAAAAAGTTTTCGATACAACGTAAGCGAAACATTCGATGCCTGGAAACTTAGATATCACTTCTTGGCTCCGGTGAAATCAATATGAGATGACCCCGTTAGCCTTCCTCTCGCACTCGCGCCTCACCGACGAGTTCCAACTTGTCTTATTGACTCGCCCCACGCTAAACTTCAATTTCCAAACTACTTACAGTTTGAGCTTTCCCTCACACTTCTTTTTACCTCCCACGATTCGCCCAACCTAACTTTCAAGTGGTCTTTCCTAAAAAAAAGGGAATATCTTTAAACTTGAATGGAGTTTAATAGTTCTCTCCTCTTTTTTCTCCTCCCTATAACATACAAAGGAATCCATAAGTCGCCCCGACATTCCCGACAATCCGACTTGTACGACGGAATATTTTATTTAATTAAAGATTCCTGTGTAATTAAGAATATTGAAATTCCACTAAAAATGATCAATAAATTAAAAGACTCGGAGCTGAAGCTTCCTCAAGATAGTGCAATACGTTTTCATCCTAACTATCAAAAATGAGGTGGAAAAATGAAATTTTTCGCCCAGCAGAGCCACAGGGAATCGGCGTGAAAGCTGAAATGTCTCCCTGCTATCGGTAGTGCAATATGTTTTCATCCCAACTTTCAAAAACGTGGAGGAAAATGAAATTTTTCCCAGCAGAGCCACAGGGAATGGGTGTGAAGAGCCAAAATGTCTCCCTGTTATCGGTAGTGCAATAAGTTTTCATCCCAACTATAAAAACGAGGTGGAAAAATGAAATTTTTCGCCCAGCAGAGCCAGGGATGGGCGTGAAGAGCCAAAATGTCTGTCTGTTATCGGTAGTGCAAGTTTTCATCCCAACTATCAAAAACGAGGTGGAAAAATGAAATTTTTCCCAGCAGAGCCACAGGGAATGGGCGTGAAGAGCCAAAATGTCTCCCTGTTATCGGTAGTGCAAGTTTTCATCCCAACTATCAAAAACGAGGTGGAAAAATGAAATTTTTCGCCCAGCAGAGCCACAGGGAATGGGTGTGAAGAGCAAAAATGTCTCCCTGCTATCCAAAAATTTGGTGAAGGTTGGACCAATGGCAAATGGGATGCTTTACTGACTAGTTGGGTGAAAATCGGGCCTAAAAGGAAGATTTAGCTTTCTATTTTATTAATCGATTCAGTAGATTTGTAAATTGGGAGTGACTGGAATTGATGAGACATGAAATCCCTGGGGTTCTGGGAGGTGACATGTCTTCTTTCGCAAGTGATATTCTCTCTAAAGGAATTTCCCAAGTCCAATCTAACTGACAACAGTTTTCCTCGGGAGACTCTAAAAATCGAACTTTCGATAAACCTTTTCTCTGTTAAAAAAAAAAGCCGATTAAAAAGCATAAAACCGGGAACGTGCGGAATCCCAAACCTGGTTTACCGATTGTCCGGTGAGCCGTGACAGGGGTAGATATCCGAAGAATTCGGTCCACCCCACCTGACACGATAATAAAACCTTTAAACACTCGTTAACTTCCTTTTTGCTCTTTTATCCCTTTTTCGAAAGCCTTTCTGCTTTATTGAATTGTTTTATTCTGGATGAAAAATTCCGCTTAAGTCTTATTTTGGATTCCCTGCCGGACCCCCAACCGAACCCCTACCGTCACCATAGAAACCCCTAGGGTTGGCCAAGCATGTTAATGTCGGAAGAATCGACTCGGAGAATTTCTTTGTAAACACAAGAGAAATAGGAAAACACAATAGAAAATGGGGGAAACTACGAGGGAATGAGCCAACCTCCAAAAAACACTCCGCCTGTCCTTAGTAGCATAGCAGAATCAAGGTAATGATATCAGAAGTGGGATAAACGATATTAGAAGTAGGATGAGCGATATCAGAAGTGGGATGACCGATATCAGAAGTGGGATAGCTGATATCTGAAGTGGGATAAACGATATCAGAAGTGAGATAAACGATATCAGAAGTGGGATAAACGATATCACAAGTGGGATAAACGATATCAGAAGTGGAAAACCGATATCAGAGAAGGGATAAACGATAACAGAAATGGGATAACCGATATCAGAAATCGGATAAACGATATCAGAAGTGGAATAACCGATATCAGAAGTGGGATAAACGATATTAGAAGTGGGATGAGCGATATCAGAAGTGGGATAGCTGATATCAGAAGTAGATTAAACGATATCGGTTTATCCCACTTTTTTTTTTGAAATGGGATAACCGATATCAGAAATCGGATAAACGATATCAGAAGTGGAAAAACCGATATCAGAGATGGGATAAACGATAACAGAAATGGGATAGCTGATATCAGAAGTGGGATAAACGATATCAGAAGTGGAATAACCGATATCAGAAGTGGGATAACGATATTAGAAGTGGGATGAGCGATATGCCGATATCTGAAGTGGGATAGCTGATATCAGAAGTGGGATAAACGATATCGGTTTATTTCGCTTATCCCATTCGTGATATCGGTTATCCTCTCCTGATATCGTTTTTCCCACTTCAGGCCATGATCGTTTCATGAGGGGATATCGTTTATCCCACTTCCGATATCTTTTATCCCTCTTCTGATATCTTTATCCCACTTCTGATAACAGCTATCCCACTTCTGATATAGGTCATCCCACTTCTGATATCGTTTATCCCACTTCGTATATCGGTCATCCCACTTCCGATATCAGCTATCCCACTTCTGATATCGGTTATCCTACTTCTGATATCAGCTTATACATGGTATAAAAACATTAGGTGACTTTTTCGGGTTTACTGTACTCAATGTCTACTGTAATTAACTTAATACGCCTATAATAATTGAACGGTTTTATAGGAGAAAATGGGCCGTTTTTAAAAATTTTCCATGCGATTATAAAAAAAGTTTGATGATAAAGAAGGGAGGAAATTACATATTACAAAAATTATTATTACACGCGCGGGAATTCATTATGCGCGCCCTCCCTGTTTTACTTATCCTGGAGGCAAATTCATTAGATTAGTGCTCCCCACGGGTTTTACCTTTTTATAAAGCCCACATGAAAATAGCATCTGCGGGTCTTCAATTATCTTTTTTAGTTTTTCCCCGTGATTAACGCGTTTTAATTAAATTAAAATAAAGGAGATGAATTATTTTTGAGAAGTAAATGAACCGTCGACTGGAAGGGTTCCAGCTCCTCGGATATATTCGTTTTTATCTGTTCTGTAGGGAAAAAAAATCCCGAGTGCTCTTCCATCTCCTGGAAAACCCCCGGTGGACGGGGGAGAGACATAACCCGGATAAAAAGAAAACGAGCCCGGAAGATAGCAATAAACTTGAATAATTCAACTCGCCTTTCAAAACAATTTGTTTTCAGTGGAGAACGCGAAATAGTGCTTGTCTGGGAAGGGGGTTTGAGAGATCGAGCGCAGTGGTTTGAGGAAGAGAGAGTGGGAGGTGTTCGGGGATATTCCTTTTATAAAATGTTGTTGTCAAGATTGCTCGGTTTTACCGGAAATTCTTTTTTTAGCGGAATTTTTATTGAATATCCTTGAGCTTTCTGATCTGTTTCCGAGAAAAAGTTGTTTTTCTTCGCAAAAATTCAAGTTTTCCTCATTGAAAAAATAATACCACAGGGTTGAAAATTAATTTGCTATGTATGTACATAAGAAATGAAAAGTCGGGTGGACGTAAGTTTAGCCATTTGAGAGGGGTGAGTCAAAGACTGGCCGCTAGCCAGAGTGAGCGGTTTTGGATCCATCCTGGTCCCTCTCTGCTGGAGTCTGGAATTGCTTGTGGCACTACCCACTAGTTATATTCCAGAGCCTTCTATTGGTCTGTGGGAGTGGCTTAAGGCATTCTAGATCCGTCTATTGGTTGGAAGATTCTGTGAAAAGGTTAAAATCGGATAAAAAATTCACATGCCATTCTTGAGCAATATGTCTATGGAAGCGGATTACGCTATTCTTCTATTGGTCTTTTCGGAGTGGGAGTCATTCTAGAGTCTTCCTTTAGTGGAAAGGAGTTTCTTCAGCCATTCTAGAGCATTTTGTTGGTCTGTGGGAGTCGCTTAAATTATTCTAGAGTCTTCTATTGGTCTATGGGAGTGGCTTAAACTATTCTAGAGCCTTCTATTGGTCTATGGGAGTGGCTTAAACTATTCTAGAGCCTTCTATTGGTCGATAGGGGTGGCTTAAGCCATTCTACACTCTCTGTTGGTCTGTGGGAATGGCTTAAACCATTGTAGAGCCTTCTATTGGTCGATAGGGTGGCTTAAGCTATTCTAGAGTCTTCTATTGGTCTATGGGAGTGGCTTAAACTATTCTAGAGCCATCTATTGGTCGATAGGGGTGGCTTAAGCCATTCTAGACTCTTCTGTTGGTCTATGGGAATGGCTTAAACCATTGTAGAGCCTTCTATTGGTCGATAGGAGTGGCTTAAGCCATTCTAGAGTCTTCTACTGGTCTGTGGGAATGGCTTAAACCATTCCAGAGCCTTCTATTGGTCGGTGAATCCCTTCGACTCGGGAATACGCTAGGTACCAAATTTGGAGGGTTTTGACGGCGCGTAGATTAACTGTCAGGAGTTGTGGTAACAGCTAAATTTTATGTGTTAACTTCTTGTATTCATGCATTAAGCTGAAAGGAGATATCTTTGTTGCGAAATGTACTTTTAGAGGTTGAAAGTGATAAAAATTAAAACATTCGGTTTGGAGTAGCGCACCCGTGGGTTTCATTAAAACCTAGTCGCATTACTTTTGAATGAGAAAATTCCAAGGCGTATTTATGGTTTTAGTTATAACACAGTTATGGTTTTAAATCCAAACTTTATCCCGTTTCTAATTCAAAGGTGGGACCTCTGGGGGGGAAACAGTGTGAAGTTCCCGAGTCCTAATTAGAAGGAGTAGGGGGTCGCCCGGGGTGTTTATCTGCAGTGAGCGGGGGTTGAAAACGTGAGGGCCAAAAGCGTTTGACAATATTTCCTCACGTAACTTCGTTTTTGAAGTAAAAATCCTCGGAGTTTAAAGACCTTTTTTTTTTCACCCCCGCGTTTACCCAAATTTCTCTTCTCGTTCCCTAATTATTCGTTAAATTACGCGAAGTTTAATAACGTGAGGGGATATATCTTAGTTAGCGGGCATTACCGTAGGGGCCTCGGTAACATTTCACCCCTGTCATTTCACCCCCGGAAGTTTCAAGCCCCTGACAAAAAGGGAGGCGGCGTTTGCCGCCTTTCGTTCCCGCCGAGGACAAATGAGCTCTTTTGAAATTGGATGTGTCGGATTGGTTTCGTTGAAAGAGCACTTAGCTCCACTTAGGGCCCTACTCATGATACCATTACCTTCTTATATTACGACCCCCTCCGCACCCTTCACCCTTTTATGGATCGTTAATAATATATTCACTAAACGTCATGATTTAAAATGCAAAATTTATAATGGCAGTCGAGAGGACATCCTTGAAATAGGTTTATAGTAGCTATAAAAATACCACAACACACTCTTCTAGGGTCACCAAGGGTTTCAAATTCCTCAAACAGTATTTATTATATTACCCTTCGGTTTTTGCTAGAAGACCACTCACAACGAACAGCTTTAGAATCGCTTAAGCCACTCCCATCGACTAATAGATGGCTCTGGAATGGAAGCCATTCCCACAGACCAGTAGAAGACTATAGAATGGCTTAAGCCACTCCTATCGACCAATAAAAGGCTTTAGAATGTTTTAAGCCACTCCCACCGACCAATAGAAGGCTTTAGAATGTTTAAGCCACTACCACCGAGAAATAAAAGGCTTTAGAATGTTTAAGCCACTACCACAAAGAAATAAAAGGCTTTATAATGTTTTAAGCCGCTCTCACCTTCCAAAGAAGGCTCTAGAATGTTTTAAAGCCACTCCCACCGACCAACAGAAGGCTCTAGAATGGTTTAAGCCATTCCCAGACCAACAGAAGACTCTAGAATGGCTTAAGCCACTCCCATCGACCAATGGAAGACTCTAGAATGGTTTAAGCCATTCCCACAGACCAAAAGAAGACTTAAGAATGGCTTAAGCCACTCCTATCGACCAGTAGAAGGCTCTACAATGGCTTAAGCCATTCCCACAGACCAACAGAAGACTCTAGAATGGCTTAAGCCACCCCTATCGACCAATAGAAGGCTCTACAATGGTTTAAGCCATTCCCCAGACCAACAGAAGACTCTAGAATGGCTTAAGCCACCCCTATCGACCAATAAAAGGCTCTACAATGGTTTAAGCCATTCCCACAGACCAACAGAAGACTCTAGAATGGCTTAAGCCACCCCTATCGACCAGTAGAAGGCTCTACAATGGCTTAAGCCATTCCACAGACCAAAGAAGACTTAAGAATGGCTTAAGCCACTCTTATCGACCAGTAGAAGGCTCTACAATGGTTTAAGCCATTCCCACAGACCAACAGAAGACTCTAGAATGGCTTAAGCCACCCTATCGACCAGTAGAAGGCTCTACAATGGCTTAAGCCATTCCCACAGACCAACAGAAGACTCTAGAATGGCTTAAGCCACCCCTATCGACCAGTAGAAGGCTCTACAATGGTTTAAGCCATTCCCACAGACCAACAGAAGACTCTAGAATGGCTTAAGCCACCCCTATCGACCAGTAGAAGGCTCTACAATGGTTTAAGCCATTCCCACAGACCAACAGAAGACTCTAGAATGGCTTAAGCCACCCCTATCGACCAGTAGAAGGCTCTACAATGGTTTAAGCCATTCCCACAGACCAACAGAAGACTCTAGAATGGCTTAAGCCACCCCTATCGACCAGTAGAAGGCTCTACAATGGCTTAAGCCATTCCCACAGACCAACAGAAGACTCTAGAATGGCTTAAGCCACCCCTATCGACCAATAAAGGCTCTAGAATGGTTTAAGCCATTCCACAGACCAACAAAGACTCTGAATGGCTTAAACCACTTTCACAGACCAGTAGAAGACTCTACAATGGTTTAAGCCATTCCCACAGACCAACAGAAGACTCTAGAATGGCTTAGCCACTCCCATCGACCAATAGAAGGCTCTTCAATGGCTTAAGCCACTCCCATCGTCCAATGGAAGACTCTAGAATGGTTTAAGCCATTCCCACAGAGCAACAGAAGACTCTAGAATGGCTTAAGCCACTCCCATCGACCAATAGAAGGCTCTAGAATGGTTCAAGTCATTACCACAGACCAATAGAAGGCTCTTAAATGCCTTAAGCCACTCCCATCGACCAATAGAAGGCCATAGAATTCTAGAGGCAATGAAAATTCAATTAATTGCCCTACTTCGAGGAATTTCCCGTGGGTATAGCTTCAGAACAATATTAAAAGAAAGACAAAAAAGCGGATAATCCGTAGAAATATTTAAGTTAAATCCCACCATTCCCCTCACCCTATCTTAAGGCTTAACAGCTATATAATCAGGAAGGTCGGAATTTATAGCCTATCGACAACGACATGTAAGATACTGCCCTCGGAGAAAAGGGGATTTTTTTAAAAGAAAATAAACTCCGCAAAAGGAGAAAAAAAATAAGATTTGAGAATAACAAAAAAATAAATTCTAAATTGTTTTCAATAACATCAAAGGTTTTTTTCTACGTAGGTACCCCATAAGAAAGCAATTTTGGTGGTTAAATTAAATGAAAATGATCGCTTTTTTCGTGGTTGGAAATTTATCAGAGGGAAACCTCATTCTCATCTTTTTTTCTGAGGGTTGAGCCGGTTAAATTGGTTTTTTACCTAGAGGCAGAAAGTAGAAATATATTTTTTTACCTTCTTCCCATACTCAAATCGTTTCTACTGACGCCTGGAATATCTTCCCCATGAGAATAGCCGGAGTTGAACAACTTTAGTGTAAATCTCATTTTGAGACCGGGCGATCCATCCGGAAGGGAGGGGAGAGAGAAAAAAATCCCGCGGGACCTTTAAAGCGTTGATTGCCCCGACAGAACCCATTAAGCCGTACAATTTATTATTTTATTCTAGACCCTTGAAATACTCGCTTCGATCCATCGTGGTAACTTGAGTGCCTTTAAGAAAAAAAATTTCAAACAACTTCTTTTTCTTCAATCTCCAAATTAGGGACCTTTTCCGAAGACGTTTATAAGGGATTGAGCGAGCTTAAGCCATTCTAAGACCATTCTAGAG
This sequence comes from Orius insidiosus, assembly GCA_014119065.1. NCBI lineage: Eukaryota > Metazoa > Arthropoda > Insecta > Hemiptera > Anthocoridae > Orius > Orius insidiosus. The sequence goes on along the minus strand of JACGAQ010000269.1, from coordinate 30,630 downwards.
CCTTCTATTGGTCTTTGGGAGTGGCTTAAACCATTCTAGAGCCTTCTATTGGTCTTTGGGAGTGGCTTAAACCAGTTTAGAGCCTTCTATTCGTCTGTGGGAGTGGCTTAAACTATTCTAGCCTTCTATTGGCCTGTGAAAGTGGCTTAAACCATTCTAGAGCCTTCTATTGGTCTTTGGGAGGGGCTTAAACCATTCTGGAGCCTTCTATTGGTCTTATGGAAAGGATTAAACATTCTAGAGCCTTCTATTGATCTTTGGGAGTGGCTTAAACCATTCTGGAGTCTTCTATTGGTCTTTGGAGTGGCTTAAACCATTCAAGAGCCTTCTATTGGTCTTTGGGAGGGGCTTAAACCATTCTGGAGCCTTCTATTGGCTTAGGGAGGGGCTTAAACCATTCTAGAGCCTTCTATTGGCCTGTGAAAGTGGCTTAAACCGTTCTAGAGCTTTCTATTGGTCTTTGAGAGTGGCTTAAACCATTCTAGGCCTTCTATTGGCCTGTGAAAGTGGCTTATCCATTCTAGAGCCTCTATTGGTCTTCGAGAGTGGTTGGAATCATTCTAAAGCCTTCTATTGGCTGTGAAAGTGGCTTAAACCATTCTAGAGCCTTCTATTGGTCTGTAGGAGTGGCATAATCCTTTAAACGCTTATCCCTACTTACGGTAGTAGGGGGGGGGGGGGTATTAACCCTACGACTCGTGGAGAAAAATCGACAACCAGCCGCTGGCAGACCGGGTTCGTGGTGCGTCAAATTTTCTCTTGTTTCTTTCGGCATTTTTCTTTGGCTCTGCTCTGATGCCACTTAAAAAATGTTTTTCGAAAGGTTTATGAACTAAAAGGGTTTTGTTTGAATATGACTATGAAATTTAACTTTAAACTAGGGTAATTATAGTCATTAGTGCCATGTGGGTCTTGCGGGTGCGGTGACTATTAAAACTTCGTTGATGTTGATGACACCTGAGAAAGTAAGCAGATGTTATATAATGGATTTTTCTTTTTCTTTCAGGCCAGTACAGATCGCCCAGAATCACGGAGCACCCTTCGGATGTGGTCGTACCGAAGTCGGAGCCGGTGACCCTCAACTGCAAAGCGGAAGGGAGGCCGGATCCGAAAATCGAATGGTTCAAAAATGGGCAGAAGCTCGATTTGACGAATCGGACACGAAGACAATCGCGTCGTTTTGCCGTCAGGTTCGCTTTTTCCTACGCGTCGCACACGGGAAGAAGAGCAGGATGACGGCGTCTACTGGTGCGTCGCCACCAATCAAGCTGGGAGTGCAAACTAGCAGAAACGCCACCTTACAAGTAGCTGGTAAGAATTCCAAAACTTAAGCGAAATTTGTGACATTTCTGTTATCGTTTATCCTCTTTTGATATCGATCATCACACTTCTGATATCGGTTGTCCCACTTCTGATATCTGTTATCCCACTTCTGATATATGTTATCCCACTTCTGATATCTGTTATCCTTCTGATATCTTTATCCACTTCTGATATCTTTATCCCACTTCCGCTATCTTCCATCCCACTTCTGATATCGTTTATCCCACTTTTGATATCTTTTATCCCTTTCCGCTATCTTCCATCCCACTTCTGTTATCGTTTATCCCACTTTTGATATCTTATATCCACTTCCGCTATCTTCCATCCCATTCTGATGTCGTTTATCCCACTTCCGCTATCTGTCATCCCACTTTTGATATCGATTATCCCACTTCTGATATCGTTTATCCACTTATTTATATCTGAAGTCGACGGTATAACAATCAAGGAAGCCTTTTAATCTACAAACCTTCTGCTTAGAAGAATAAATGAGATGTTTTACATACGTTTTTGAACTTTTCCTTTTTAGCATTCATTTCTAAAAGTTTTGAAGATGAGGGGAAAGTATAAAAATAAAACAGTGTCGTTTTAAAGAAGACATTTCAGCAAGGTTTTCTTTTTTTTTTCGCCTCCGCCATCTTCCCACCCTTTCGGCCCTGTTTCTTGTATTTTGTATAAGGTCGGTTGAAACAATCTGGAGGGATTGAGTGCTCTTTTCTACCGTTGTTGGGAAGTGCCACTCGACGATTTGACATCTCGAGTGTTGCCCCCCCTTTACAATCCGAGAAGTCGACTTGTTTTAGAAAACTCGGCGAAGAAAGGCGTTCCCGAAAAGAAAAAAAAAGAGGCTTCAAAACTTTTTAAGTCTATTTACCATGTAGGGAAAAGCGTCATATGCAAAATGAGATAAGCGTCAGAAAATAGGGGGGCACACATCTCGTCCGAAAGTATCTCGTCATAAAAATAATAGAAAAAGAAAAATATAAACTGTCTTCTCTTCTGAAAGTAATCTCGTCCTAACAGGCTACGCCCCTTTTTAGGACGAGAAGACTTCGGGCAAGTGGATTTCAATTTTTATAAAAAAAATTTAAATATTAACTTTATAAAATAGAAATCATCTCGTCCGAAAGTAATCTCGTCCTAAAAAGTAGTAGCCTATTATGACGAGATTACTTCGGACGAGAGATTTCTATATTAAAGTATATATTTAAAAAATTGTATAAAATTGAAATCCACTTGTCCGAATTTCTTCTCGTCCTTCTGTCATCTCGTCCTAAAAAGAGGCGTAGCCTGTTAGGACGAGATTACTTTCGGACGAGAATACTTAGAATTACTTTCGGACGAGATGATTTCTATTTTTTAAAGTATAATATTTAGAAAATTGTATAAAAATTGAAATCCACTTGTCCGATTGTCTTCTCGTCCTACTGTCATCTCGTCCTAAAAAGGGGCGTAGCCTATTGGTCTGTGGGAGAGGCTTAAGCTATTCTAGAGCCTTATTGATCTTGGGAGTGGAAGTCATTTTAGAGTATTCTTTTAGTCAAAAAGAGTGGCTTAAGCCATTCTAGAGCATTCTGCTGGTCTACAGGAGTGGCTTAAGCCATTCTAGAACATTTGTGGTCTGTGGGAGTGGCTTAATCTATTCTAGAGCCTTCTATTGGCCTGAAAGAGTGGGAATGGTGAGCCGGAGTCCCTGAAACCGTATACGTGGAGGGTATTACGATACCTCTCTTCACCCAATAGATTACCCCAAAAATTGATTGTTTGAAATACACAGAAGTACAAGTTGTGCGTTTTCGGATCGAAGATGACTCGTAAACCGTGTCTTGCCCATTTCCTGACTGGACAACTAGGTCAGGCGCTAATAAACAGTTGCCATGGGTGATACGACCGAATCGTCCGAAATATTAAAACTTGATGAAGTTTTAAACTGTTTCTTATACAAGAAGGAGTCGTTTAAAGATTAAAATAGGGAAGCCTGAAAAGTCTGAAAGGGCGATTAACCTGAGGCGGTATCGCAAAAGAATTTCTTAACAGGTCATTTACATGATTTTATGAACTTTTTTTATCCAGAATCATCAATTATGGGTAATATGAAAAAAAGCCTTTGTTTCTAAGGTTCAAAGAAACCGGACCTGGCAGTCCAAACTAAATAAATCCAACGGATTTTTTTTTTTCGGCTAATTTTGCTAGGTAACTAGAGCTACTCTTGAATATTTTTCCTCGTTTTATTTCTTCGTTTCTACCATTTCGGGCGAACAACGGAGAGGATATCCGAGTATGTAATTAATTAAAACGTGGAATTAATTAAAAGCCTGGTGGAAGTTGGCGGGTGGTGGGAGTAGGGGAGCTGTGCGTGACACACGAGTACCCTATACATCCTCGTTCGCCGGGTTTTGTGTCGGTTTTTTAAAGTTTATTCTTTCTCTTTTTTTAATATTCGCGGTTGCGGGAACTCTCTCATTGAACCCTGCTTGTCCTCATATCCAAACGTCATGACAGATTTATTTCCAAGTGTATCTACGCTTCCAAAATTTTTCACGAAAAACTTCGCTTTTTGAACACCTTTTTGGGTGCCTTCATCTCGTCCGAAAGTAATCTCGTCATAACAGGCTACGCCCCTTTTTAGGACGAGATGGCAGTAGGACGAGAAGACATTCGGACAAGTGGATTTCAATTTTTATACAATTTTTAAATATATACATTAATAAATATAAATCATCTCGTCCGAAAGTAATCTCGTCATAACAGGCTACGCCCCTTCTTAGGACGAGATGACAGTAGGACGAGAAGACAATCGGACAAGTGGATTTCAATTTTTATACAATTTTCTAAATATTATACTTAAATAAAATAGAAATCATCTCGTCCGAAAGTATTGTCGTCCGAAAGCAATCTCGTCCTAACAGGCTACGCCCCTTTTTAGGACGAGATGACAGTAGGACGAGAAGAGATTCGGACAAGTGGATTTCAATTTTTATACAATTTTTTAAATATTATACTTTAATAAAATAGAAATCATCTCGCCCGAAAGTAATCTCGTCACAATAGAAGACTCTAGAATGGCTTAAGCCACTTTTTTTGACTAAAAGAATACTCTAAAATGACTTCCACTCCCAAGAGATCAATAAGGCTCTAGAATAGCTTAAGCCACTCTTGACTAAAGACTCTAAAATGACTTCCACTCCCAAGAGATCATAAGGCTCTAGAATAGCTTAAGCCACTCCCTGACCAGCAAATGCTCTAGAATGGCTTAAACCATCCCTGACCAATAGAATGGCTTGTGCCACTCCCATAGACCGACAGAGTGCTCTAGAATGGCTTAAGCCACTCCTTTCGACTAAAGGAAGACTCTAGATTGACTTCCACTTTCCTTTTTCCTAGTTGTGCGTTTTAATACTACGGAAAGAAAACAAAATACTTGACAGTGGGTTTTTATATTTTAATTGTCGAAATTAAAGTTAAAAGAGTTTCTAAGAGGATGAGATTAATGCCAGAGACCTCCACCCTTCCACATATCATCCTGTTTACGCGAACAATCTAACAAACAACCCTTAACTCTTCACCCCGACCCGCAACTACTTTCGAGGCCGGCCTCGGGACCCCCAGAAACAGTTTCTACACCCTTTCCTGGAGAGGGTGAAGGATTTATTGAGTGTTTGTCGGAGCCGAGAGAGCGGTAAACAGACAGGTACTTAGCGAAGTCGAGGGAGGAAAGTTAGACAAGTCTTCCACCCCGTACACTAAGCCTCCATGTAAACGCGTTAAAAAAAGGGATTCAAAAGTAAACCGAACAAGAAAGAGCAATAACCAACTTTTTATTTACAGTCCTCAATGAAAATAAAAAAAATATAGTTATTGTCGAACTTTTTTAAACGATGTTGTTTTTAAACCGATGAATTGAGTGGAGTTGAGTAACTTGCGAACATGACGTGCCTGGGTGAGGGCATGTGACGTCATAGGAGTTTACATCCTGGCTTTCTTCAGGTGACGTCATTGGAGTTTCAGGAAATGTAGGAGTCCCTTCATTTTTTTAAGATTTAACCATATTCCTTTTTGGGTATAGAAAATCTTATAAAATTAGGGTGCAAATTGCGAGCCAAGGAAGAGAAGTGAGGAAACGTTAGTAAGGACGTAAACTCCAATGACGTCACAATATCCCTAAAAGGCCTTAGCTTTCTTTTTAAGTAGAGTAGTAAAAAAAGTTTTTACTTGAGCTTTTTTCTTTCGTCCGGAAGAAATTCTTCAAAAAAGTTTGATGAAAAAAATAAACCGGAGTGTAACATTTAAATAGTTTTCGTCAAGAAACTTTCTAATATCAATCTATCTCTTTAATTTTGTTGGAAGTTTCTTCATTAAAAAGTCCATGGGGTTATTAGGGGTTAGAGAGCGGGGAGGAAGGGTGATTTCTCTCGACCTTTTGGGGTTTTCGGAATAAGCAATCTGCGCCCCTCGACCTCCTTGTTTTTTATCATCCCCCACCCCTAAAAATTCTCCCACCACTTCCGACTTCTCAAGTAATTAGTCTCGTCACAAACTCCCCAAGAGGATAGCGCGGGAGGGAACCTTTATAATGGAAATATAATAATAACCGGCAGCACTAAGTAATTTCATGAAAATCTTATTAATCCTTGTAAAATGATATTCCCGAAATTTTCTCTTCCGAATATAAAATTACAGGTGGAAAGAGATGCTGGACTTAACAAAACTTTAGACTGACAGATCTTCGCCATTTTTGCTCCGGTTGGTTGATGGGAGTGGCTTAAACCATTCCAGAGCCTTCTATTGGTCTGTGGGTGTGGCTTAACCTATTCCAGAGCCTTCTATTGGTCTGTGGGAGTGGCTTAAGGCATTCTAGATCTGTCTATTGGTTGAAGATTCTGTGAAAAGGTTAAAATCGGATAAAATTACGGGCGTGAATAGTTCGTAGTGCATTAAACAAAATTTTAGACTGACAGATCTTCTTCATTTTTGCTCCGGTTGGTAGATGAGAGTGGCTTAAACCATTCCAGAGCCTTTATTGGTCTGTGGAGTGGCTTAAGGCAGACTATAGTTGCCATTCGCGCTTTTCGTTTGGAGACTGCAGGTGACTTCAGTTGCCCAGCGGCGCCAGCGGGAAGCCTCTCTAAAAATTTCATACCGTCGCTTCCCGTGGCCCTAGCGACATGCAAAAACTGGCAATCTGTTGGGTAGAAATGAACTACGTGATGATCGCATCACTCGTCGCTTTCTGTGCTTCGCTGGGCAAAGAGAGGGGAAAATGCTGCGCCAGTAGCGCAGAGAATCCGGCGTCAGACGCGGTCTTGAAAGGGTTAATCTGGTTATGCTAAACCTTCAATACTGAACGGTCTTGATGGTTTCGACCAAAAAGCAAGCCAAACGCTGACGGGGAGAAGGCTATTTATTTGTAAAATATTTTCACTTAAAGGATATAAAAAAAGGTGCATTTTGTCAAATTGCTTGTAAGTTTTTAAATTGCTCGTTCTTAGGGAATAAAAAATGTTCGGGGAATCGTCTGGGAATGATTTACCATAAATTCTCTTTGGGAAGAAGATCCCACGCCTCTCCCGACTCCCTTTTGTCTGCGAAAACTTTCTGATGGAATCAATTCCTCTCCCTCTCCCATTTACCCTCCGCCTACGTTCAGATAGGCTCGCCACTTCACAATGATTTGTCTAGACCCATTCTGATATCGAATGATTGCTGTCTAGACCCACTTCTGATATCGAAATTGCTGTCTCCACTTCTGATATCGAAATTGCTGTCTAAACCCACTTCTGATATTGAATGATTGCTGTCTAGACCCACTTCTGATATCGAATGATTGCTGTCTAGACCCACTTCTGATATCGACTAATTGCTGTCTAAACTCACTTATGATATTAATGATTGCTGTCAGACCCACTTCTGATATCGACTAATTGCTGTCTTATCCCACTTCTGATATCTAACAATCGCTGTCTTATCCCACTTCTGATATCGAATGATTGCTGTCTAATCCCACTTCTGATAATGAATGATTGCTGTCTAGACCCACTTCTGATATCGAATGATTGCTGTCTAGACCCATTCTGATATCGACTAATTGCTGTCTAAACCCACTTCTGATATTGAATGATTGCTGTCTAAACCCACTTCTGATATTGAATGATCGCTGTCTAGACCCACTTCTGATATCGAATGATGCTGTCTAGACCCACTTCTGATATCGACTAATTGCTGTCTAAACTCTTATGATATTTAATGATTGCTGTCCAGACCCACTTCTGATATCGACTAATTGCTGTCTTATCCCACTTCTGATATCTAACAATCGCTGTCTTATCCCACTTCTGATATCGAATGATTGCTGTCTAATCCACTTCTGATAATGAATGATTGCTGTCTAGACCCACTTCTGATATCGAATGATTGCTGTCTAGACCCACTTCTGATATCGACTAATTGCTGTCTAAACCCACTTCTGATATTGAATGATTGCTGTCTAAACCCACTTCTGATATTGAATGATCGCTGTCTAGACCCACTTCTGATATGAATGATCGCTGTCTAGACCCACTTCTGATATCGAATGATTGCTGTCTAGACCCACTTCTGATGAATAATTGCTGTCTAGACCCACTTCTGATATCGACTAATTGCTGTCTAAACTCACTTCTGATATTGAATGATTGCTGTCCAGACCCACTTTGATATCGAATGATTGCTTCTAGACCCACTTCTGATATCGACTAATTGCTGTCTTATCCCACTTCTGATATCGAATGATTGCTGTCTAATCCACTTCTGATATCGAATTGATGTCTAATCCCACTTCTGATATCGAATTATTGATGTCTCCCACTTCTGATATCTAACAATCGCTGTCTAATCCCACTTCTGATATCTAACAATCGCTGTTTAATCCCACTTCTGATATCGAATTCCACTGAAATGAATCAGAGATTATAATTCAAACACATTCACAAATTTGTGAAAAACATGAAATAAAATTACTATTTTAAAAATCTTTCTTATAGTCTTACCTAGTGATTTTCTGTATAATTGTCCTCTCAAAATTTTCTCTCAGGATAACTCTGCGGTAATTTATGCGAGTATGCGGGAAGGTAGTGACTCTACTGACCTCAATGTTGAATCGTTTTAAGTTTTTTTGGGGCAGATCACTTTGGAGGTTCAACCAAGGTTATAAAAAGGACGATAAAATGTAGGTGGATATTTAGGCCGAATTTTTTTTCCTTCCAACCCGGAAATATCCTCGGGAGAGGGTGAAGGTTCCGGAGCGTTGGACTGATACGCTCTGAAAAGGGGCTTATCATTTTACGGCGCCTCTCCTAAACATCTTCTGATAGCGGGAGCTCTTTCCCTAAAAGACATTCCTTTTTTTCCTCTTTTCTCTCTTTTATTATCTTTCTCTTCTTCTATCATCTATCCCATTTTTTAAAAAAAATGTATACAGTATTTTTCCATATTTTTGAACAAAACATTCGGAGCATTTCGGGGTATAATTCAAAAAGAATGGCTTTTTATGCGAATCTTGGGGTAGTTTTTATGGCCCAAATGGCTATTCCGAGTGTATATAATGTCTTTTCCTTATAGTACGTTCTAGACGATTTTTTTAAAAATATTCTCGGAGATATCTGTGCGCCAAATTGTGCTGAATGTCTTATTTTTGAAAACTCGATAAAATCAAGCTTCAATCAAACTTTCTCATTTAAATGGTAAGAAAAAAAGTTGGCTAAGCTCTTTGAAAGAGTTTTGAAAAAGCGATTATTTTGATATAAAAACTTTTCTTCAAGTTCAAAAGACAAAACTTTAGGATTCAAATAGTAAAAAAAAAGGGAAGAAAAAAGCTGTGATTATCTACGTGACTTCGGAGGTGGAAAGCCGGTGTTTTGTTAGGCGCTAACGGTCGGTGGGGTGGACTCTTGGCTCAACTTTTAAGCTGTTTCATTTAACGACAAAACTTTCCCGCAGGGTGGAGGGACAGGACGTGGTTGGTTGTAGAGGAAGAGTTGAATGTTGTACGTTAAGGGGATGAGGATTCGGGGGTGGAGCCAGATGTGCCACGGACACATCCTTTTGTAGCTCCAAGAAGAAAACCACTTTCCAGTCTTTACGATGGAATGTATCTCTTATCCCAAGGGGTTTTTCGTTAGAAGAGAAGGGGATGGGGCGGTAAAAAGGTAGAGGGGGTTGCACCAATTAAACCAAGAAAGATACAACCCGTAACGTCTCTTTTTCATGAAAAATCTCAACTTCGAAAACTTTTTACGGTTATTCATATCTCTTAATCTTCTCATCTTCTGATATCGACTAATTTCTGTCTAATCCCACTTCTGATATCTGACAATCGCTGTCTCATCCCACTTCTGATATCGAATGATAGCTGTCTAACCCACTTCGGATATCGAATGATCGCTGTCAAATGCCACTTCTGATATCGAATGATCGCTGTCTAATCCCACTTCTGATATCGAATTATTGCTGTCTAATCCCATTTCTGATATCGAATGATCGCTGTCTAATCCCACTTCTGATATCGAATGATTGCTGTCTAGACCCACTTCTGATATCGACTAATTGCTGTCAAATGCCACTTCTGATATCGAATGATCGCTGTCAAATGCCACTTCTGAATCGAATGATTGCTGTCTAATCCCACTTCTGATATCGAATGATTGCTGTCTAACCCACTTCTGATATCGAATGATCGCTGTCCATACCACTTCTGATATCTAACAATCACTCTCTAATCCCACTTCTGATATCGAATGATCGCTGTCTAATCCCACTTCTGATATCGACTGATTGCTTTCTAACCCACTTCTGATGTCTAATGATCGCTGTCCATACCCACTTCTGATATAACAATCGCTCTCTAATCCCACTTCTGATATCGAATGATCGCTGTCTAATCCCACTTCTGATATCGACTAATTGCTGTCTAATACCACTTCTGATATCGACTGATTGCTTTCTAGACCCACTTCTGATGTCGAATGATGCTGTCTACCACTTCTGATATCTAACAATCACTCTCTAATCCCACTTCTGATATCGAATGATCGCTGTCTAATCCCACTTCTGATATCGACTGATTGCTTTCTAGACCCACTTCTGATGTCGATGATCGCTGTCTACCCACTTCTGATATCTAATCGCTCTCTAATCCCACTTCTGATATCGAATGATCGCTGTCTAATCCCACTTCTGATATCGACTAATTGCTGTCTAATCCCACTTCTGATATCTAACAATCGCTGCCTAATCCCTCTTCTGATATCGCATTCCACCCCTCGATAGATAGGTTGCTTTTAATGGTACTCAAGATGGCTCAGTTTCTAAACTACTTTTTTTTTCAGTTCTTAAGGACGATTTCCGTTCGGTTCCATCCGACTTAAAAGTGGCCGCCGGGGAGGAGGCGACCCTCGAATGCGGTCCTCCCAAAGGAAACCCGGAGCCGACTCTCCTCTGGAAAAAAGACGGCGAAGTCATCTATATGGACGATAGGTAAGAAGGAGTAAACAAATAAATGTAGGGTTCGGAAGGGGAGATCCTTTGAGCCGAAAAGGGATGTTTGCCACGTTATGTTTTATTCAAACATATATATTTCTTTTTTTTCTTTATTTATTTATAGGGTAAAGGTGGTCGACGGAGGGAATTTGAAGATAACTCAGGTCAAACCGAACGACGAAGGGAAATATCAATGTGTCGTCCAAAATATTGTCGGAATGAAAGAATCGCCATTGGCTAGCCTGACTGTCCATGGTAAGTACCTAGGTAACACATAGTCGTAACTAACTGCTCGACTTTACTTTGACGAGATGGCATAAAGCTCGAGGTCAAAGGCATGCCAAGATTAGGCATGGATTTACTGCAGACCTGCTCAGGCAGGGAAGAACCAAAGTCCACATTATGGTATGCTGACTGGCCACTGCAAACTCCACAAGCACCTTTAAAGGTTGGGGTGACAGAGGACAGCACCTGCCGCTTCTGTATGGAGGAGGAGGAGACGGCAGAGCACGTCCTCTGTTATTGCGAAGGCCTAGCACGGCTGAGGTTCATGGACATAGGGGAAGAGAAACCCAGTCCAGCCTCTGGAGGCTAACCGAAAGCCTGGGGCATGAAGGGGAGCTCTGATCAGGAAGCAAGGGCGCACGGACCCATTAGGAGTGCACAAGGTCCAATAACCTAAATCTAACTGCTCGACTTGAGTTACGGCAGTCTCGTTCACTACCCATCCAAAATAAGCGCCTCTTAAGAAATTTTCCCATTCATAGTTGGGCATCTTGGCATCAAGATTACAAGACTTCCACAGACTTGAAAAACGGGGCTTTTGCTAGAGTACCTAATATTTCTCTCCTTTTTACGGGCTTCTCACTAACTGGTGGCTTATCCTGTTGTGTACAACCATTTCGAAAGAGGCCAAAAAAATTCGTTCTTATTTCATAGACGTCGGCTTCAAAGCGTGGTGTATATAACCCGTGTTTACTCAGCAGACAAAGAGAAGACAGACAGAAAAAGAGAGAGGACGAGAAAGAATAGGCATCAGAGGGAAAGGGATGGGAAGGGCTTTACCGCTCGATTACCCAAAGACGCGTCGCTTTCGGAAGGGAATTTATCGCCCTCTAACCCTTCCAAGAAAACGGAGGGGGGCGGGGGGAGGACTCAACTTCCAGAGAACTAACCCTTCCAATTGACGATTATTGATTACGACCTTTGTAAATAAATCCACGTCAGATTTTGAAATATAGGACGTGATGAGTGGGAATGGGATTGGATATTTCACCACTTTGATTTATTATCGCTAATTTTCGAATATTCAAGTGACACATTTAATAAAAGAGGTTTAAGATCTTACCTTTCAAGTGGCTTTCATGAGGTACTGCGGTGTCTGTGGCAGAGGTACTGCCGTGTCTGTGGCAGAGGTACTGCCGTGTCATATGTTTGAAGCGCTGCTTTTCCTTGTTTTAGTCAAACCTTATTTTACGAAGAGCCAAAAGACATAACTGCAGTAGCTGAGTCGACTGTTGAACTCGTGTGCGAAGTAAGCGGTGATCCGCCGCCGAAAGTCCAGTGGAGGCGTGAAGAAGGGAAGATGCCTGCAGGGCGATCTCAAGTCACCGAAGAGCTCAGTCTTAAAATCGAGCGCGTCCATCCTGATGATGAAGGCGCCTATTTCTGTGAAGCTGTCAACCCTGTTGGAAAAACATCAGCAAAAGCCGTTTTAACCGTTCACTGTATAATAAATTTCCGTTCCTTCTTTTTTTAATGTTATTTTTAGCTGCGCCTGTTTTTGGTCAAGCCGGAAGATGAAGCGGTTCCGTTGGGAGGAAATGCGAAATTTGAATGTGTGTCAAGAGGAAGCCCTGCACCATCGATTTATTGGCTTAGAGAAGGAATCCTAATTTATTATTTCCCAGAGATGAATCAGGGCGTTTTTGGGTTAGCGCGAAAGGTCAACTAAATGTTAAAGGTGTAGCCAGAGAAGATGCTGGCTTTTACCTTGTACTGCGTTAAGCGTAGCAGGATCAACGATCGCCCGTGCATATTTACAAGTAAGAAATGTACATGTTTGGTTACTTATTGCTGTTTTTAGGTTACTTCAGTCAATGACAAACCGCCTCCAATTATTGAAATTGGGCCAACAAATCAGACGCTTCCTTTGCAGTCATTTGCAACTTTGCCTTGTCAAGTTTTGGCGAACCCTCCAGCGAAAGTAGTCTGGTATAAAGATGGGGCGGAGCTTGAAGATGGAGACCGTGTCACATTTTACCGTCGGGGACTATACGTATTGATGAGCTGGACCTTAGTGACTCTGGAGAATATACGTGTACGGGCTCTTCCGAAGCGGGGGTGAGCCGATGGTCAAGTTATTTAACAGTGGAAAGGTCCCCGGGTGCTGACCTACATAGAAGCCCGGATGCAAGTACTTTCCCACGTGCACCATCAACTCCCAGAGTCGTCAACGCTTCTCAAAACTCACTAACCGTCGCATGGGATCCCCCTTCTGGTACTTCCACATTGATTGGCTACACTTTAGAATATTTCAGCCCAGAATTACAAACTGGATGGGTCGTCGCTGCGCATCGCATAATAAGCCACACCTATACAGTAAGCAAAATTAAAATGAAATTTTATATTACTTATATTTTTAGCTTTCTGACTTAAAACCTGATACGGGATACATGTTTATCGTTCGTGCAGAAAATAGTCAAGGTTTATCGATACCAAGTGGAATATCTGAACCTGCTCGAACTTTACGTGAAGGTGCTGAAGCGATGGCACCGCATCAATTAGATGAAGCGAGGAGCCGTTTGGCTAACAGAATCGTTGTCTTCAATGAAGTGACGGCCGCTTCATCGACTTCAGTCAACACAAAATGGGAAGTTCTAAGCGATGATTACTACGAAGGTGTCTATATACGATACAGAGAGAAGACATCAGTTTTTCACAAGTTCCAAATGGTTTCGGTGTCCAAAAACAAAAATAGTGAGCACGTTGTGACTGATTTGAAGAAATTCACCAGCTATGAGTTCTTCTTAAGTCCGTACTTTAAATCAATCGAAGGCCATCCGACGATATCGAAAATTGTCAAAACCCTAGAAGACAGTACGTTGTTTCATTTTACTCATGCTACTACTTATAGCTTTTTTTTAGTTCCTTCAGAGCCACCGCAAAATGTTCAGATTGAAATAGTAAATACGACTGCAGCATATGTACGGTGGGCTCCACCTCCTCAGGAGCACCATAATGGAATACTGCAGGGATATAAAATCCAAGTGAAAGGAAACAGCACAAAAATATTAGCAGAGATGACCTTGAATATAGGAACAACCAATATACTTCTTAACAATTTGACATCTAAAGGTGCATATTCTGTTCGTGTTTCAACTTTTACTGCGATCGGTTTGGGTCCATGGTCAGAACACATAACGCTTTTCCGGGACATGCAAGAGGCCTCCGTGCACCCAAAGGTGGTGAAACATGGCTTCTTTTGATTGTCGTCATCATGGCCCTTCTGCTCGGACTCGCCTGCACCTCCGTGTTATACCTACGAAGGCGAAATAGCAACAAGCAGCTAGGACATCTATCAGGTACTGGCGGTCATTTGCTAAATTATATGATTTTAAAACCAGTTCCAGTAGTGAATACAAACACTTTGATGCGTACGATACCTAAAGATGGCGGAGTTTGGCTAGAGAGAGACTGGCAAAGCGAAGGGAAGTCAGATCGTGATCAAGATACCACTGAAGCCGACCAAGAATGCGCTGACTACGCTGAAGTTGACACCAAAAATTTGGCAACCTATTATGCGTCAGGGAATGCTAATAAAGAACAACCGACGCCTTACGCTACCACTACTTTATTAGCTCGCCCCCAAAACTGCCCATTAAGGCACAGTCCGGAAATGAACAATGTAAATAATTTTTGCTGTTTAAGTAATTTTTTCATCCTATTTTTTTAGATTCATGGGCAAATGCATGAGTCAAAGAGTACTCCATCTGTGGAATACAACAATACCAATGCTAGTCAGCAAAATATTTATTCAAGTAAGAAATTGGTAGAGGTATTGCTTTTTATAATTTCTTTTTATTTTTAGATGGAAATCATTTTAGAATTAGGAGTCAGCAGCATATTTATAATGAAAGGAATATGGAGGAGCCGGGTTGGGGAGAGTATATGCATCCTAGTTCGGACATTTCAGATCATCGGATATCACCGAGGGTGAATTGCCAGAGTCCGAAAGCAGTTCGGAGGAGTAATATGTCACGTGAGAGTCTTTATGAGCTTCCAAGAGGTCCGCCGAGAAGTGAGAGTAGCTATAGTTATACCCCGCAATGGCATAACAATTTGCCACACCATGCAACTTCGCAGCATTCGGTAGGAGAGCGGAATCACCGCCGTGAGTCATCTGGGGAAAGGTCGACAAGTACAAGAGCCTCAAAGAATAGCTACGGTCAAAGTTCCAAATCGCTCAGGCACGCTCAAAGAAGTGAGTCTAGAAGCGAGCGTCCGGATGAAAACACATCACTTTTATACGAGCAGCAAATTTCCAAGTTGAACCGCGACAATTACCGACCGAGGCATGAATACCGCGAAAACTGCAATATACTCGATATAATACAACCCCCGCATCATAGTCCATGCGTCAACGTGTCGAATGTGGCAACGGCGACTACAGCGACTGTTCAGTTCGTGAGTGCTGCGACGAAGACTGTAGTAGCAGCTACACCAGCGACATCTGCTGCTCATGCAGCGAATCGTCCTGCCTTTATGAACCATGCGCCCAACCTCACCACCGACCATGAGAAACGCTGAATCAGCGTTTTGTATGAAGCAAAAACGCTGATTCTGAGGTAAAACACCTTTGAATGTAACATGTTCCAGCATGTTTTAAAATAACCTTCCCAAAGCACAAAAATTTAACCTGTAAAATAACCTTACAAAGCCCATTACTTAATGTAACCTGTAAAATAACATCCCAAAGCCCTGAAATTTAACCCTTTCGAGACCGCGTCTGACGCCGGATTCTCTGCGCTACTGGCGCAGCACTGAGTTAGCTCCGCCCTTCCCCTCACTCTCCCCGACCACTCCCAGCGCCCAGCAAAGCGCAGAAAGCGACGAGTGATGCGATCATCACGTAGTTCATTTCTTCCCCAACAGATGGCCCGTTTTTGCATGTCGCTAGCGCCACGGGAAGCGAGAGGCTTCCCCCTAATCCCGCTGGGCAACTAAAGTCGCCTGCGGTCTCCAAGCGACATGCACGAAAGGCAACTATAGTCGCCTGCGGTCTCGAAAGGGTTAATTCAACATGTAAATAACCTTACCCCCAATACTTGAATTAACATGTTCCAGCATGTAAAAAAACCTTCCCAAAGCCCAATGAGTGTAACTGTTCCAGCATGTTTTTAAAGGAACCTTCCCAAAGTCTATAAAAACTTAACCTTTCTGCAATCGAATTTTCATTTTGTTTCAGGAACAAAATTACGATAATTTAACCAAAAATCGTAATTTGCACGCTTCAAAGGACGACTTTCGTTTTTAACAGCGTCTTCCTTTTTTCTAAGAAAAAATTTATAAAAAGAATGCTTTTAGGTAATCATGGCTTTCAAAAATAGTTTTTATTGAGGCAATAAGTAAAATATAAGTGACGGGGTTACAAGTACTGAATTGTGCCATATTTCGTTTTTTTTTCTGTGTGAACCTAGTCTAGTTTTATTTTGGCGAACTAATAGAGTCGCCATTTTTTTAAGTCTGAGAATACAAAATGTTTATAAATACAGGCCTAATTTCAAAAATTGTTTTTCATATTTTAGAAATCTTTATGCCGAGAGAAAAACCGAGACATCCCACGTTATCCAGCATCCAACATTTTGAGCCGGTTTTTCTCTTGTAATCTGTTTTAATATTCTGTATATAAGACTGTAGGATAAAGTGTCCTTAAAACACTCAATTTACTTTGTAGGGAGAATAGACATTTTTTTAAATTATTTATATTAAATTCCTCCACCTTTTTTATTTTTTAATCTGTGATACCGCTCTCATATCACTTTTTATTTTACAAAAACTTTTATTTTTTATTGTTTAATAAAAACCAACCTGGGAGCACAAATTTTTATTTGATGGTGCTTTTTCCCCAAAAATTATGTTAAGCTCAAAAAAAAATTTTATTTCAAAGAAACGGCTGTGCCTCAGGTTTTCTGTTGTAAATAAGCTGTTTTTTTAAAATACCTGTTAATTCATTTTTTCATTTTATATAAAATTAGAATTAGTTTTTAGACAGACAAAAATGTAAATAAACCTGCTTTTTGTACTTGAAAAAAAAAAATTGTAATATCTTGCAGGGGTAAAATGTAAAAGCTGTTGCGATGTTATTGTATATATTTGTTTGTAAATATGCCATAGGGAGTTTTATAGATAAAGGATATTTATTATGATTGAAAAAATTTTTTATTTGCCAAAAAATGTTTATAATTATTTGATTCTAGTGGTTCTGAGGAAGAAATTGAATAAAAATTCTATAAAATTTGACTTTTTATTTTATATTTGTCACCTATTTTGTATGAGGATGATAGGAAACGATTTTTGACCATAATATCAAGTTACAAAAATATTTCGCGATAGAAAAAGAAGACAAAAAAGTGTTCGAGAGGCTATTATAGAACGTTTGATGTTTCGACGAAATCTTTTAAGCCACGCCTATCGACCAATAGAAAGCTCCAGAATGTCCTAAGCCACTCCCACAGACCAATGGAATCTATACAAAAACTATATTTTGACTTAACTCCAAAACGGTTCACATTAGCTCTCCATGTGTTAGGCAGAGAAAGGTGTTAATAGCCTATAGAATGCGCAATAATCTTTTAAGCCACTCCTATCGACCAATAGAAAGCTCCAGAATGACTTAAGCCACTCCCACTGACCAACGGAACCTATGCAAAAACTATTTTTTGATATAACTCCAAAACTGTTCACATTAGCAAAATTATTTGCTAAAAACTTTTTGTTAGGAATTTTATGTAGATCATTTTTGTACTTAATAGTTTTTGCGCTATACCTCATAGTTTACGAGATATTTGATTAAAACCTCTTTTCATGAAATAAAAAAGAAGAAAAAATGGATCCTTTATTTTGATGGTTCGTAACTCCGAAACCGTCCACTTTAACAAGATTATGTGCTAAGCATTTTATGTTGCAAATTTAACGAAGATTATTTTTGTAATTAATATATTTTGTACTTAACCTCATAGTTTAGGAGATATTTTATAAAAACCTCTTTTCGACAGCCTTCTCCTTACGTCACTTTTTGACGTCCGTAACTCCGAAACCGTTCACTTTAACAAGATTATGTGCTAAACATTTTAAGTTGCAAATTCAACAAAGATTATTTTTGTACTTGATATATTTTGTGCTAAACGTGATAGATTAGGAGATATTTGATAAAAACCGCTTTTCGACAGCCTTCTCCTTAAGTCACTTTTGACGGTCCGTAACTCCGAAACCGTTCACTTTAATAAGATTATGTGCTAAACATTTTTGTTGCAAATTTAACGGAGATTACTTTTGTACTTAATATGTTTTGCGCTACGCCTTAGAGTTTAGGAGATATTTTATAAAAAGCGCTTTTTTGCCAGTTTCACCACTCAAGAACTAGATGAGTTTTTCGGAAACAGCAACCCCCTCCCACTATGAAATAAAAAAGAAGAAAAAATGAATCCTTTTTGACAGTCCGTAACTCCGAAACCGATCACTTTAATAAGATTATGTGCTAAGCATTTTATGTTGCAAATTTAACGAAGATTATTTTTGTACTTAATATGTTTTGCGCTACGCCTCATAGTTTAGGAGATATTTTATAAAAACCTCTTTTCGATAGCCTTCTCCTTCCGTCACTTTTTGACGTCCGTAACTCCGAAACCGTTCACTTTAACAAGATTATGTGCTAAACATTTTTTGTTGCAAATTTAACGAAGATTATTTTGTACTTAATATGTTTGAGCTAAACCTCATAGTTTAGAAGATATTTTATAAAAACCGCTTTTTTTGCATCAGTTTCCCCACTCAAGACTTATGTAGATGAGTTTTTCGACAAAAGCGCCTCCCCCCCCCCCCCCCTGAAATAAAAAAGAAGATAAAATGGATCCTTTTTAATATTTTGACGGTCCGTAACTCCGAAACCGAGCACTTTAACAAATTATGTGCTAAACATTTTATGTTGAAAATTTAACGAAGATTATTTTTGTACTTAATATATTTTGCGCTAAACCTCATAGTTTAGGATATATTTTACAAAAACCGTTTTTTCGCCACATTTTCACCACTCAAGACCTAGATGAGTTTTCGACAAAGGCCCCCCCCCCCCCCCCCCATGAAATAAAAAAGAAAAAATAGATCCTTTTTAATATTTTATTTTACAGAGTATTTACAATAAAAGACAAAACTTGCTCTGGTAACGTTATACATTAATCAGACTGTTTACTTTTTCCTCTTGAAGAATCAAATAAATAAAAAACAAAAAAAGGCACTTCCAAGGAAAAAATATCTTTGACATACCTCAAACAGGTTGCATCAGGTTATAAATTTTATAATGGATTTTCTACTTAAGTTTTTAAAATAGGTTATTGAACGGTTGGTACAACAATCGGTTGTACAACCGGTTAAGAAACAAAGTAGAAGAGGCAATAAAAAAAGGTTTGAGCTGTTATATAAACATAGTCTTAGGTCATGAGAAATTTAATAAAGAAAGAAGTTTTCAGTCTTCGCATCTCACGTTGTCACAATTGTAAGACCAGAACATGCAGGTTCCCAGTCCGGAGTAGCAGATGAGGACAACCGCCGAGAGAAAAACGAGGGAGCAAATCGTGCATGGCTTCTTCTCCAGAAAAAAGCCCGTTAAATAAAGGACCATGAAGACGACGTGGGTCTGTAGGAGTGTCGGGTTTACTGGTTTCGGGATGAGGAGGACGGGAATGAGCCATTGAAGACAATACATCACGGAACATTCTCAACAACTTCGTAATACGTCCATTATCACACCCCGTTAAAAAACCACAGAAAAACACACTTTAAAGTCTACAGTGTCCTTCAGTTTTTCTTAAAATTTCAAAGAAAAAAAACACAAAAGTCACAATTCACAATACCTTTAAAGCCTGAAGGTTGATTAAATGCTTCAAGGCGACGTATGTTGTAACACAGTGTAACCAATCGTTTCCAATCAGTGTTGTCTTAAAAGTTTTTTTTTAATTATTAATTAAGAACTAGGAAAATTGTTTAATTTAACAGTTTATCCAAATAACGTTGACTGCAATCTTAACCTGGACTCCTGATCTGCTTTCAAACGGGAAATTGTTTTGAACAAGAACAAGAAATCTCGGAGGGGCCTCCATTGAAAGTGTATTATAACAAGTAAGAAGGTAGCTGTATCTAAATTTTTACATGTTTTGAGTAATTTGGAACGAAATGTCGAATAATAGCCAAGGGGATCAAAATGCTAATCCACCAGTTGCCGTTCCGCAGCCGAGGCAGCCACGGAATTTACAGGATTTACTCAGATTTGCTGTCGAAGCTCAAGAAGCTGGAGGGTCGGCGCAAGCACAGAACCCTGTACGACCCCGAAATTTGGACCCTGAGGTTAGTTAGCTTTTTGAATTTATTTCTGCGTTTTACTACCCCGGGAGATAGGAGCGAACCTTACAGTAGGAAAGGTTGTTTTTCACAATGTTCTCCATGTGTTCGGCAGAGAAAGGTGTTAAATAGCCTATAGAATGCTCAATAATCTTTTAAGCTACGCCTATCGACCAATAGAAAGCCTCAAAATGACGTAAGCCACTCCTATCGACCAATAGAAAGCTCCAGAATGATTTAAGCCACTCCCACTGACCAAAAAAACTATTTTTTTTACATAACTCCAAAACGACCAAAACTGTTCACATTAGCTCTCCGTGTGTCCGGCAGAGAAAGGTGTTAAATAGCCTATAGAATGCTCAATAATCTTTTAAGCCACTCCTATCTACCAAAAGAAAGCTCCAGAATGACTTAAGCCACTCCCATCGACCAATAGAAAGCTCCAGAATGACTTAAGCCACTCCCACAGACCAACGGAAGCCATATAAAAACTATTTTTTGACTTAACTCCAAAACTGTTCTCATTAGCAAAATTATTTGCTGAACACTTTTTGTTGGAAATTTTATGCAGATTATTTTTGTACTTAGTACCTTTTGCGCTAAACCTCTTAGTTTTTGAGATATTTCACAAAAACGCTTCTTTACCTCCTCCAATTCCTACTATCTTTTTGCCCTGTCTGCTCGCCTAGCAAGTTTTAATTCTATTTGTTTTAGAGCCGTGAATTTATTGCTAATGCTTTACAAGCCTTTACGGTGGATGTAACGAAAATTCTGGTGGAAGCGCTGGATGTTTTGAGATCGTTGGATAAGTACAGCAATGACCCTCAGCTCTACGAAAACGCATTTAACTCCATCGCTGATCATGTAGACAACATTGATGCTGCCAAAGGTGACTTTAAGGCCCCCTCAAGCTTAAAATAATGTATTAAATTTTAGATTTTGTCAAAATTGGCGGGTTTGACATAGCGGAAAGTTGTTTGACTTCAAGGTACGCGGAAGTACGATGGAGAATGTCTGACGTAATCGCCCAATGCTGCCAAAATAACGAGTTCTGCCAAGCAGAAGCGTTAAAAAAGAATCTTATACCGCCTCTCCTTAATATGACAACATGCGACCTTGATGAAAAGTGCAGAATCAAATCTTTTTTCGCTGTTTCAAGTATTTTTTAAATTAAATTTTTTTGTTTTAACTTTTGAATAGATATTGTCAGAACGTTTGATCCTGCTTTGGAGGAATTTCTGCGGCTGGATGGTTTCTCCGTTGTTTTGAAAGCGATGGAAAGTCGGATTGAGAGGCTTGAAAACAAAGCGACCTTTTTCCTCTCGGCCATTTTGTCGAGAAACCTTCGGTTATCGATAAATTAGTCAAACAAGGCTTCGTTAAACATTTGGTTACCATGGTTACCGAAAAAGAACACGGACTTATCCACGAGCATATCATCTTCTCCCTATTAACGATAGTAAAGAACCACAAAAACGCTTTAAACGAATGCCGCGGCTACGAAACCACCCTTTTACCAAGTCTGACCAAAATTCTCAAAAATTACTGCGACGACGATACATATACGGTTTGTACCGTAGAAATAACTTTTTTTTAAAACAATTTTTTACAGGAAGAAATGAACTACATAAAGGATTTGATCGTCTTCGCTTTTCCCGAGGACACGATGTTGAACGGTAAAATTTTACCGCCTAACATTTTACGTTTAATATTGTTAATCTATTAATAAAACATTTCTTTACCTTAAATTTTAACTTCTTAAAGAAGTTATTGTGATACCTCGACATCAGGTTTTTGGGGAAGGGTCTTCCAGACCCCGGAGGGTCAATTCGAATATTGATCTTTACCGATCTCAACTTTGTCTGTGTGCCGGCCGGCCGTCCGTAGCACTTTTTCCGGATCACTTTACGGCCACAGTTTTCATCCGATTTTCACCAATTACTCCTTATATTTTTAAGAATTTTTGGTGTAAAAAAATTGCCACTTTTTTTATTTTTTTTTAGTAGGGAGAAATTTCATACTCTACCCATTACGAGAGGCACATCCGTAGGCCAAAGAGCCCATTATTTCTACCTGACACTTAAAAATTTTTTCAAAAAAGGAAAACCCGGAAAATTTAAGGAAAAAACCGAAAATTTTTCAAAAAAAAAACAATTTTTCAAAAAAAAAAAAAAAAAATTTTTGTAAAAAAAAAAAAAAAAAAAACCCCCCTCTTGTTATTTCCCACTTTTAAACTTCCTCCTCCTTTATACTTCCCCCCCCCCTTCGTTATACTTCCGTTCCCTTATACTTCCCCTCCCATATTTTCCCTCTCCGTTATACTTCCCCTCCTATATTGTTACTTCTCTTAAGGAAGTTTTCGTAGGAAGCTCTTTAAACCAGTACTTTCATTTCGTTTAGCGCCTTCTTGAAAAAGAATTCCTATTTCAGTTTTGCCAACTTCTACAGCCTAACAAAAATCAGCATTAACTTCGATTTGTTGACAGATCTTCATGAAATTAGACTTGAAAAGCTCTTGGAGCACAAATTTTAGTGGTTGAGTCCCTATAGTTTTTGCGATATTTTAGTTGATATCTCGAGAACAGATGGTCAGATCTTCATGAAATTAGACTTTTTGAAAGCTCTTTGGAGCACAAAAACTACCCTAACTTCACTGAAATCTGGAAAAAATATTTTTGAAGAATCAATTTCTTTTTTAACTCAGTTTATTTTTTCTATTATTAATATTCTTTTTCAAGTGCCACTATAACTTTTAACAAAAAATTTTAATTATATTACATTTTAAAAATTTCCACGATGATGAAGTCCTCCATTTATAAACGTTTCTTTCTCGGTTTAGAATCGCCAGTCCGTTTTCTGAAATTTTTAAACAATTAAAAAATAAAGTTAAAAGTAGGGAAAAAAAGTCAAAATTAAAACAAATAACAAAAATAGACAAATTTTTAACACATATATTAACCGTGTAAATGTTTTTCGACAATTATTGTATACAAATAGATAGTACAAAACTATTTAAATTAAAAAAAAATCACATCTTTTACTCATAAGATCTACTCGAAAATTTGTCAATAAACTTCACGGGGGGGAAAAAATAAAATATAAAATTTATCACAATTTTTAGGTAGATATTTGCGATAGTAACAGGCATCTTTTGATTTAACAAAAACTAAATTAACCGTTTATACAGTAATAAATAGCTAAAAACAACTTAAAATAATAAAATAATTTCTTGTTTTAAATAATTTTATTGTAAGTTCAATTGGGAATGAGTTTAGCCTAAAATTCTTGTGATAAAAATAATAAAATTGCTTATCAAGATAGGAATGAAATTGTTTAAAAAATAATGGAAAAAAAAGAGGGTTAGGAAGTTCTAATCTAAAATAAAAACCAAGGAATCTACTTTCAAAAAATATATATATTGTATTAAATAGGACCCTTTTTTAACACTTTTTCGTTATTTTAATCACCATATTCAGTCTATTTTAATAATTGAAATTCTGGATGGGGCGATATTTTTATTAGGGGTGCCCTCACCGAAATTGAAACGCTGAAAAATGGCCAGAGTACCGCGTAAATTATTTTCAGTCTTTCACAGTACACTAAACAGATCGCTGAACATTTTAGGCCCCGAAAAATTTTTTTCCTAATACTGGCGGTTTAAGGTGGGATGGGGAGGAGATATGGCACAATTTTGCGATAGACTAAATACAGTGAAAAGCGAAAATCGTAAGGTTTTTTCAGCAGATTCTGAATCATATGATTCAAATCGATGTTTATTTGAGCATTACGATTCTCGGTTTATGTATAAATAGATGGCGATAGCGCCACCTCCGATAAGGCATGCGCCAAGACCAAGGTTCATTGGATTCAATAGTGACCTCTTAATTTTCTGCCATGATTCGGCTTCTTCTTGTTTTCTCTTCATCTCCGCTATTTTTTCCGAAGTCTTTTTGTTTGTTTCGACCCTTTTCCTTTCCCTGAGTCCTTCGCCCCTGAAATCAAAAAGAAATAAATCCGGGAAGAATGAAGGGGTTTTGGTGCGTACAAGTCTTCGGTGGGAGTTTCGGTGTGGATGGTACACTCGGCAATGGCCTTTCGGGAGGGATGGGGAGGTCATTCGGTGGCGATGGGTTGTTCAACGATTCGCCTCTCGGTGGCGGTAACGGTGGCGGCTCGTCATCCGATTCTGAGTCCGATCCAGGTAAATAACTCCACGCAGATTCCTCTTCAGGTAAGCACTCAAACTGAAATATACACATTTAATTTAAAAAAAGGATTCTCGGTTTCTCCACTTCATCGTTCTATGACCACCAGTCCAAAATGTCGTTGAAGATGCAACACATGATAACTCGCATTTCGGGCAAAATGAGATTTAATATGAAGTGAAATCTACGCGGCGTCGGTCAATTAACTTATTTTGTAAAAAAACTCATCAGAAAGCAGTTAAACTGCCAAAAATTATAAAATGTTGAAGTCTACGATTCAGTTTTTTGTCTCTCCTGAAAAGTAGCCAAAAGGCAGCACATGTTGCATCTTCAACGACAAAATACTCTTCATCAGAAGAAGAAGACAAGAAATCCTCTCCTTTTCTGCTTATAGAATTGATATCAAATGATTTTGAGGAGATTATCAAACCGTAGCCTAACCGTTTTGAGACCGCGTCTGACAGCGGATTCTCTGCGCTACTGGCATCTCCACAACCGCTCCCAGGGCCCAGCAAAGCACAGAAAGCGACGAGTGATGCGATCATCACGTAGTTCATTCTTCCCCAACAAAGGGAGTTTTTGCATGTCGCTAGCGCCACGGGAAGCGAAGGTATTAAATATCTTAGAGAGGCTTCCCACTGAGCAACTAAAGTCGCCTGCAGTCTCCAAGCGACATGCGAGCATGGCGTCGCCGCGGTCTCGAAAGGGTTAACATTTTTACGGAGTTATAGGACCAATAGTACTATCGTTCGATATTGTAACATTCTGAAAACTGGGCATAAGAGTGTAAAAATTACTTCTTTTTGAGACTCCCAATTTGCAGTGAGTTCTTCCATGATTGCAGTATACGAAAACCGCAATTGACCAGGCGTCTGAATGAGGCCCATTCGGTCCGACCGCATCGCCAGAAGCATCTCTTTCAAATCCACCTTTTCTCCTCTTTTCATCTGCAAAATTTTTTAGCTTCATTAAAAATCATCAACCAGAACTTACAAGAATTAGACAAGAGTCAACTAAGCAAAACGTTCCTGAACGGCCGATTCCAGCGGAGCAGTGGACAATAGGAGGACCGCCGCCTTCTTCCAAAATCCCGGTTCGGCGAACAAGGCACAAAAAACGTACAAAACATCGCGCGCTTTCCGGCACTCCGAAATCAGGCCAAAGAGTATATTGGAAGTGTATTACTTCACGACTTTCTCCTGATTCAATGTCTGTCAATCTAAAAAAAAATTCAAAAATACGTTCAAATTCATTGCATCCAGCTGATCCAATTTTAAATCTTTCTTAGCCTTCCGCATAACTTCACTATTAAGTTTGAAAGCGATATGAACGGTTGCGGAGATTCGCAGTTTAGGCCCTAAGTACCATAACCGCTGGTCTGATTTAAGCCATTAACGAACTCATCTATTGGTTTAAAAGCGCAAAAATATCATTACCTCAATGTTGTTTTAGGATAGGCACATTTCTCATCAAACGATACAAATTCAACTTTAAGTCCAACCTCTGATAACACCATCATGTTTTCACCATGCGCTTTTTCCCCTCGTGGCCATAAGGATGGCATTTTTTCTGTAAAATATAAATAAAATGCGTTGGAGAAGAAAAAAAAAATTCAACCTGATTGTTTTCCATTATTCGGTTCAACATGACGATCCCACGACTTTTCTGCTCCCAGACCATTAGCCAGAAATGCTCAACCGTCTTTTGAAGCGGCCCTTGTGTTAAAATATACTGCCTGTTAGCTTTTGGAACCTAGAAAAAATAAACACATAAATATAGGCGATAGCTGCGCATCAACATCAAATGGTGATATTTTGATGGTTATACACGGTGCAGTCTCTTAGGTCAATTTTAACGGATTTTAGCGCCAAAAAACGCTAAAATTTGACATTTTTTAAGGTTGACAAAAATGGTCATATAGTCAAATCAACTTGAAATTTTGTGTAGATCACAAAACTGAAATAAAAAATAAGGGTTCTCATTTAAAAATAAGGGTTCTCACCCTCAAGGTTCTTGTTGTGGACCGGGGTTGTGGAACGTCCTTTACGACTCAGTATTTAACATAGAATTGCCATCAGACACCGAAATGTTTGCTTTTGCCGACGACTTGCTAGTTCTCACCGCAGACAAGACTGTCGAAGAAGTACAAGAAAAAGCAAATCGTAGCCTGCAGTTGATCGTTGAATGGTCTCACGACAACAAATTGGAATTCAACGCTGGGAAGACCAAGATCCTTCACATCACAAGGCGTCATCAAACAGACCCAAACATTGCGGTTTATCTAGCCGGGAAAGACTCGAACTAGTCGACAACGTGAATTACCTCGGAGTAAAATTTGACAGAAAACTCAAATGGACAACCCACATCGACTCGGTCTGTCAAAAAGCTTCCCAATTAACTAACGCTTTATCGAGATCTGCCAAAGTTCATTGGGGCCTCTCCCACGAAGCATTATCGACAATCTACAAAGGAGCGTTCATTCCCCTGCTCACGTATGCGGCACCAATATGGGGCTCTGGCTTAAATATAAATGCAACATAAAAAAATTAAGAAGCACTCAGAGAAAGATGTTAATTCGCATCATAAAAGGCTACCGCACAATATCTTTTGATGCCGCCTGCATACTAGCTAAAGAGCCACCCATCGACCTGAAAATCTTTGAAATTATCGACTATTACTACGCGACCAAAGGCCCCATCCCTCGATTGGCCCCCATCTTCCCGTCGACCGATACGTGCCTCTGAGCGAGCTTCCTCATCCATCCGTTATCTGCGATTTCGCGACTTCAATTATTAACGATGATACAGCTAAATATATTTATACGGATGGCAGTAAACTAGATGGCCTAGTTGGATGCGCAGTGGTCGCCTACTCGGAAGCTGATTTGATCCACAACACAAAGAAAGCCTGGCACCATGGTGCTCGAATAACCAGGCAGAGCGCTAGCAATTAAAGATCGATTGAATGGCTCAAAACCCTTAGCATCGAACCTAACAACCGATCAGCCATTATCTGGACAGACAGCCTTGTATGCCTTTCCACTATTAAAAAGACCACCCACCTAACTGAGACCGCTTTAGCAGTCAAATCACCCTAAACCAACTACGTGAAACAGGCTGGAATATCGACATGAGATACACAAAAGCACACGCTGGTACCAAAGGGAACGAGGCAGCTGACATTGCTGCCAAGGAAGCAGCCAAAGCGCCGAGAACGAAAATTTTTCCGCATTCCAGCCAGCGGCGTCCGGTATGCAGCTCGTCAAGCATCGTTGGCCTCCTGGAACAAGGAGTGGGCAACCTCTGAGAGGGATCCGCAACTAGAGAATTCTTTCCAACATTAGATCAACGCTCAGCTCTTCAATAAAAATAAATTACAAAATGACCCAACTCCTAAGCGGCCACGGACGAAACAAGGCGTACCTCAATCGGTTTGGACTCACAGATGACCCCCTCCTGTAGTTGTGGAGCACCCAGTCAACTTGGGACCATATTCTCTTACATTGCTCTAAATTCGATCGACAAAGGAGCCGCCTGATGCGAAAGATTTTGTTGTCAAGCGGAACATGGCCCCCTAAAAAGAAGATCTCGCAAAGGTTTACCACGTCGAGCTGCAACGTTCTTAATTCCATGAACTTCGATGACATCAATTAACAAAAAAAAAAAAAAAAAAAAAATTAATTTAAGTTAGTTCGCGTTTAATTTTTAGTGTCATCAAGTGAATGTGAGAAGTTTAAGTGTTACGTTTCAAAAATGTTCAAAAAAAAACAAAAAAAAAAATCATTATGTAAATATTAAAATTTCTATTCATGTTTTTTTTTATATTTCTATCGTTTTATGTAAGCATGTAATATGGCTACATGGAGCATGTGCAAATAAAAATTTATTTAAAAAAAAAAAATTCTCATTGAAATAATGAAGTTAGTTTCTGTTGGGACACCCTGTTTATCCAAATGTATAGTAAGCCGGCCATACACGATCGGTTTTCCCGACGGGTCAAACCATCGGGCCAAACTGACGGAAAACCCGACCGTCTAACGGTCGGTTAGGAAGGCGGATAAAAAATCTGTTTTGAACAGAAAATAAAACCGTCGGTTAGGAATGATGAATGGGAAACCACATTTTTACTAGAGCTTTAAGCGTTTTCCAAGATTTTTTTTAGAAGGATAAACCCTATTTCCACGAATTTTCCTCTATTTTGGGTCCTGAGAAACTGCATATTTACAAGATTTTGTGGAGTTTTCCAAGGGTTTTTTGACAGAGAAACCCTATTTTTACAGAATTTTCCCCAGTTTTTGACAGAGAAACCCTATTTTTACAAAATTCTCAAAAGTTTTACTTCTTTTTTGACAGAGAGACCCCTACTTTTACATGAATTTAGAAGCTTTCTTCGGTTTCTAGAGAGAAAAACCCAATTTTCACAGCATTTTTAAAAGTTTTCCTTGTTTTTTGACATATTATTTAAACTTTTACAGTTCAAGATTTCCTTGGTTCTTAGACAGGGGAACCACATTTTTTCTGGAATCTTAGGATTTTCAATGTAAAGTTTACAAAAGACCGGACATCTTGCAGGATGTTCAGGAGTTTGATTTTTTAGTAGGATAAGCCTTATTTTCACAAATTTTCCTTGATTTCGAGGCGTAATGGGTGAAAATCGGTTGAAACTGTGGGTGTAAAGTGTTCCGGAAAGGACGGTCGGCTGGCACCACTGATGAAGTTGAGATCGGCATAGATCAGAAGTCGATTTGACCCTACTGGGTCTGGAAGACCCTTCGGCGAAAACCCAACATGCAGGGTATCACAATAACTTCTTTAAGGAAGCTAAAAGAGTGGGGGTTACTTTTTTAAGAAGATTTGGGGAGTTTTCTAAGGTTATTTTGACAAAGAACCCTATTTTTACCATACTTTCAGGAGTTTTACTGGTTTTTTTTTTAAGTAAAAACCCCATTTTATACAGGATATCTTGAGTTACTAGGTTTTTTGACGGGTAAAGGGGTCCACATGCAAAAAAGTTTGGTTATCCCTGATGTCTTCTTGACGAGAACTACGAGCCGATTCAAAACCGACAGTTTCCCCACCACATTCCGTCCGTTTTACCCGAACGTTTAAAACGGGGGAAACAGTGAACTTTTCATCAGCAAAAACCGACAGTTTCCCCACCATTTTCGGCCTGTTTTACCCGACGGTTTTGGAACGACGAAAAAACCGATCGTGAAAGGGCGACTTTAACTACACCATCAAATTCTTCAAATTAAGGGGGTTTTCACCTGACGGTTTTAACTGACGAAAGTTCACTCTTTTCACCGTTAAGGGGGGTTTTCACCTGAAGGTTTAAACCGATGAAAAGAGTGAACTTTTATAAATTAAAACCGACAGTTTCCCCCACCATTTTCGATCTGTTTTACCCGCCGTTTGGAACGACAAAAATACCGATAATGTAAGGCCGGCATTAAACTACACCATCAATTCTTCAAATTAAGGGGGTTTACAACTTTTTTTCATAAAACCACTTTTTAACGCTCTCCCAGACGTATGCCACGTTTTTCTGGACACCCTGTAGATAGGGCAATTTTACTATTATTTTATCTAAATCTCTTATTATAGAACTTTTTCACGGTCTGCCATCAATGTCAAGACAATGTAATCAGTCTGGCCAATACAACATAAAAGACATTTAAATGTCAACATAGGCTTTATGAAATGCCAGGACCTTTCAATTATTGATTAGTTTATAAAATAAGAATAAATTTTACTTTAACTAAATGGCGTTGATGTAATCGCACTCTCCTCTCTGTAAAATAATTCTGGAATGATCGTAAGGACTGACGTCTCTGTCTATTGAAGGCGGCATTTTTTCTCTTAGGGCTGCCGTCGTCGTATAATCATTTTTGAACTTTCCGCCCTCAGTCCTAAAAATCGTTAAAAATGTTAAATTAAAATATAATAATTACCATGTAGAACATAACCCAGTTGTT